>JAOTOM010004860.1:0-255000 GCA_034440615.1 Ashinkailepas kermadecensis | reverse complement strand
AGCGGATGGGACGTGTGCACGGTGCCCGGCAGGGAGCGGATGGGACGTGTGCACGGTGCCCGGCAGGGAGCGGATGGGACGTGTGCACGGTGCCCGGCAGGGAGCGGATGGGACGTGTGCACGGTGCCCGGCAGGGAGCGGATGGGACGTGTGCACGGTGCCCGGCAGGGAGCGGATGGGACGTGTGCACGGTGCCCGGCACGGAGCGGATGGGACGTGTGCACGGTGCCCGGCAGGGAGCGGATGGGACGTGTGCACGGTGCCCGGCAGGGAGCGGATGGGACGTGTGCACGGTGCCCGGCACGGAGCGGATGGGACGTGTGCACGGTGCCCGGCAGGGAGCGGATGGGACGTGTGCACGGTGCCCGGCAGGGAGCGGATGGGACGTGTGCACGGTGCCCGGCAGGGAGCGGATGGGACGTGTGCACGGTGCCCGGCAGGGAGCGGATGGGACGTGTGCACGGTCCCCGGCAGGGAGCGGATGGGACGTGTGCACGGTGCCCGGCAGGGAGCGGATGGGACGTGTGCACGGTGCCCATTCGCCATGCTTCGACGCAGCATCGCCAGCCTCGTTCCCACATGTTTCCATGTGGCTCGGAATCCAGCAAAATCGAAATCCGTTGCTATTCAGGTGGGGACTCTTTTCTAGTTCAGGTTTCAATGAAAAACAATGAATGGTAATCTGCTAGAAAGTTGCTGGACAAAAAAATAACAATTACAATATATTTGCTCTCATCGTTAAGCTTATTGAAAGCGACAGATGCCTCAGCCAGTCTAGGATTTGGGTAACGTCCCTGTGAAGACATCGAAGGGGCAAATTGTGGTACTGAGAGGGGGAGGGTGTAAGTTTAAACATCATTATGGCAACTGTCCCCTCAAACGTATATAATGTTCAGCCCTTGTCACCGAGGGAAGTAATTGTAAATGAAATCTCTCGGAATGATTCAAATGAACACGACTAAAGTAGGCAGGATCACACAATTATGCAAATAATAGCAAAGGTTGATGACTGGTAACGCAGAGACAGCTTGAGGTATCAGCAAAGATTACTAGCGAAGTTCGGTATACCAATTAACTACTCGTGCAGAGAACAATGCTGATTTCCTTCGCATGGTCCAGCATGAGTATTGACATTCTACCTGGCATGTGAAGTCCATTGACATCGGATAAATGCCCATGGCGTTACAAGCTCACCAAATGAACTATAGCAAATGCTCACTGCTTTTATCACACAGCAACGAATATATCAGAATAGACGGACACTTACACACGCCACAAAACAGTCGATCGACTTAACACTTTGCATGTGCGTCGACCGCGCAGAAAAACTCGCTTGGTGGGGTGATCCCTCATGCCTACGGTTGTTTCTGTCACAATTATGCTGCATTACGTTGAAAACTTGAATAACCAGTTTGTTTTAGTACCACCAGTGTTTGTTTTAGTAGCACCAGTGTTTGTTTTAGTAGCACCAGTGTTTGTTTTAGTAGCATCAGTGTTTGTTTTAGTAGCACAATGAAACGACTGAATTAGAAAGTTTGTATTTGTTCGGCACTCCTGGAGTCCGGGGAGGGGGCACATTGTAACAGTAGGAGCTACTCCTCAGTCAGCATGGAGTCACCAGTTGACTCGGGTGACTCAGCCGGCCGAGAAGAACTTGGGTCCTTTTACGACGGATTCAACCGCTAGGTCACATGGCGTCGCCAATCTCTCACACCGATTGATCGCGAGTGGTCTCGGTAATCCCGCCAGTTGTGGGATTCGAACCGACGATCCTACGATCAAGATTCGAACGCCCTACCGACTGAGCTGGGAGACACCGAGCGACGTGGATGAATCAGCCAGCTAGACACCGGGTCACACCGGGTGACATGGGTGACCTAGCCGACCGGGAGACATCGGGTGATATGGGTGACCTAGCCAGCCGGGAGACACCGGGTAAGATGGATGACCTAGCCAGCTGGGAGTCACCGGGTGACATTGGTGACCTAGCCAGCCGGAGGCATCAGGTGACATGGACGAATAAGCCAGCTGGGAGATGCCGGGTGGTATGGGTGAATTGGCGAACCGAGGAAAAGACGAATAACAAACAAGCTGGGTAAAATAAGCACCGGAAAATGGCTTCATTCGTCTTCGACCAAATTGGGTAAATATTTCACTGATATTGCCTAAAAGGATGGTCAATCTCCTGATCGGCGCAGTGGATATAGCGCTTGTCCGGAAACGTCTCCCCATATTGGCACAATGGGTACGAGTCGCTTCATGCATTCCCTAGCAACGCCTTTGACTGGGATGGCCAGTTGGCAACTGGTCAGGCAAGGTCGGGGCGAAGGCGCCAGGTGGCCGTGCCCGCTGTGTGAGAACGCTGCACTCTCGGTCAAAATTGTGCCATATAACTGGTATTTCTCGATCGCGAGGTGGGTTCAAGGTCAGTGCGGCAAGCTTGCGCTTAGCACTGACTGATTCTGTAAAGCCTCCCAACAAAAACTCCAACTAATTTGTTGTCAACCTCATGCACAACTTCATGCAGCTACAGCCGCATAAGACGATATTTATTGAGACATCGTACACTGTACAAAAATATTAGCACCCCTTTGGTGCTATTTCAAATGTCAAATTCCACCACCACAGGGCTGCTTGAATTAAGCACCTTTCTGGAGTTGGCATCGCATCGCAAAATTTAAAGTGTTAAACATAAGCATGGTGCTTATATTTAGCACCTCTTTATTCGGCTATATTTAGTAGCATGGTACTTGAAATGGGCACCCATGGGGTGCGTGCGCTTTAGCACGCCCAGGGTGCTAGTTTTTGCTCACGCCAAAAACGGTTCGCCTATATATGGTAGCATATTTAGCACCCATTGGGTGCTAAAACCGAAATTGGACTCCTTGATAGTAGCGTACGGGTATTGTTGACTTACGGTATTTATACGGACGGAGTGCTTCTTTTGCTACATGCTAGCGTTCGATACCCATCTTAAATATTACAGCGAACAGGATGCTTACAGGCGATATACCCTTTTAATGCATTCGTATGCAAATAGGAATGCAAAGGAATACGTATTTCCTACTCTGCAAATAGCAAAGGAGGACATGCATATATATATATATATATATATATATATATATATATATATATATGAAGCAAATTTAGTATGCATTACAGTGAAGTACATGAACAGCAAAAATATTAGAGGTTTCTTTAATTTCAATCTCAAATTTTGCAACTGAAAAACCTAATGTCATGTAGCCTAACCCAGTTGATTGCTTCATGAAGGAAAATGTGTGTAAGATTTTTATCATGGACACCTTAATGACAATAATACCAAATAAACCAACGAAACCTAACCCCGAAAATTTATTGTATTTGTTATGCAAGCTCCAAATTTATCACAGTTCAGTCTTACATGGCACAGTACCAGTCATGAACAAATGGTGACGTAAAGAGCAGATCCACTGGCTCCATGGCTACATAATTAGGAACAAATAAAATCCATAATAATGTTATACAGTCATAACGTTTTAAAACATAAAAAAGCCCCAGTGGCCCATCTCGGTTAAGCCTATAAAATCATCTGGTAGCAACAATTGGTGGTGATAATCCAGGCTCTGCTATATCCAGGATAATCTAGGATAATATATCCTTTCTTTCAGCTAATAAATTCTGAGCAGCACAATAAACCACCCAAAAGCCATTGTCTGAAAAATGATTTGTTTGGGGGCCGACAGAATAGGCTGCAACTGGCATAGCCCACTCAGCTTTTCAGGGTCCATAGATGAATAATGACGCAAAAAAATACATTTTAGCTTGTTTGTCCCATGGCAATAACGCATTTGCCTTGCTAAGCATGCCAGGTATTATGTGTTGTCAAGCTCAGGTATGTTAGTGATTATAGCTTGAGTTTGGATCAACTGCGTAAGTCATCCAGCGCCCGTAATTTCAGGGGTGTATGCAGCGAGGCAGGCAAGATGCTGACATAATCATATTGATACCAGGGATGTGGAAAAACATTTGCTGTGAAGACACACCCACCTTGTGCAGACTATCACAGGCATGTGATTCTGGATCCAGAGGTTCTCTTGATCCCAGAGAGACTTCTCTTCTTCGCTTCAATCTTGCCGCACTACTGCACCGATCCGCACGCCATCGAATCTCAAACCAAAATGGCCGAATGTTCGCACAGTTTTTTCGTTAAGCAGCGTTAAGGTGCTAATATTCCCGCCATTTTTCTACGCTGCTTATTTTAGCTACCCAACTGCTAACTGTAAGTAGCCATAGAGTGCTCAAACTCCCGCCAAAAAACACGGACCGTAACAGTGCTGGATATAAGCAGTTGCATTATTCTGGACTGCTTGGCACAACACTCATGGCTGCTAAGATCAAGCATCCTCATTCTTGCCGTCTAGCATCTGCAGGCTAGAATTAGCCCCCTCCAGCCGAATAGTACATATGGTGCTTGTTGCTAGCATCCTTATGCTTGTTACTAGCATCCTTAGGGAAAAGCGTTGTTTGAAGGAGTCATTTAGCATGCAATTAGCAGCAAAAGTACAGTGTAGTGCAAAGCACCCCTGACATGGTGAGGCCGTAAGCCCATCTCGCAATCGCCACTCGTGTTCGTTGTCATGCTTGACAGCGGACATGTTTGAAGAAAAACAAGCCTCGCCATGCTTGCCACACACGTCAAACACGACATTAGAGCAGGACGAAAACATACCAGCACCGTCAAGCTTCACCATTACTTGCCACGAAATACTGAGGTATGTGACAAACACTGGCACCTCATTAGGTAGTCATGGCACTGCCTGATGAGACGCAAACTATAAGGAACACGACGTTCACAAGTGACGACAATAATGCAGGCCCTTGGGTGTGAACTCCGTTGGACCTGGGCATTATCATGCTTGCTTCATTTATATAATCCGTGGTTTCTGTCGGCATGAGGCTTCTGAACCATGACGGACGTTTGCTTGGCGGACATTTGTTTAGACCCGTTACACACGCTGGCGGCCAGCAATTGACGGCTTGACGTTGATAACACCAGTCATCCGCGTGGCGCGAATTCGTCCAAGGAGGGGACGAATGTCCGTGGGGTGCCTTGATCAGGGTGCCTTCTGTGGCGGTCACGGACCTCCTGCGTCGATCAGGGTGCCTCTTGTGTCGGTCAGGGACCTCCTGCGTCGATCAGGGTGCCTCCTGCGTCGGTCAGGGACCTCCTGTGTCGGTCAGGGGCCTCCTGCATCGATCAGGGTGCATCCTGTGTCGATCAGGGTGCCTCCTGCGTCGATCAGGATGCCTCCTGTGTCGGTTAGGGATCTCCTGTGCCGATCAGGGTACCTCCTGTGTCGATCAGGGTGCCTCCTGGGTCGATGAGAGGGCCTTCTGTGCTAGTGAGCAGTTCTTGGAGGCGTTGTCCACGATATGACCTGATGTGTCGGTCAGAAACCTGTGTTGGTGAGGGTGCCTCATGTGTCGGCGAAGGGTCTTCTGTGGCGGTCATGGTCCTGTGTCAGTCAGGATCTCTTGCGTCGGTCAGGAGGCTTTCTGTGTCAGTGAGGAGGCCTCATGTGTCGGTGAGGGGGCCTCCTGTGTCGGCGAAGGGTCTTCTGTGGCGGTCATGGTCCTGTGTCAGTCAGGATCTCTTGCGTCGGTCAGGAGGCTTTCTGTGTCAGTGAGGAGGCCTCATGTGTCGGTGAGGGGGCCTCCTGTGTCGCTCAGGAACCTCCTGTATCGGTCAGGAGCCTCGTGTACTGGTCAGGGTGCTTCCAGTAAGGAAGGAAATATGCATTTTACATTTTGGTTAACGGTAGCTCTCAGAACCTTGACCAGCCATCGAAATCTCTCCTTTGGCATCGAGTGCATTTGGGGTTTTTGGTGGTGCCCAAGATCCTCCGCGGAGGCTCCCGTAGCGCTTCAAACGACGTCTCTTCTGTCGGCCAGAGGTCAGAGGTCTTCTATGTCAATCATGGCGCCTCCTATCTTGGTCGGAGAGCCTGCTATGTGGGTGAGGGCCCCTCTATGAGTGAGAGTATATCTCCTGTGCCAGACAGGAGTCTCCTGTGTCGGTGAGGCGTCTCATGTGTCGATGAGGGGGTCTTATGTGTTGTTCAAGGGGCCTCCTGTGTCGCTTAGGGGGCCTCATATATCGGTGAAGGGGCGTACTTCGTCAGCAATGGGACCCTGCGTCGGATAGGGGACCTCATGTGTTGGCCAGAGGGCCTCCCATGTTGGTCAGGGGCCTTCTGCGCTAGTCAGGGGCTTCCTATGTCGGTCAGCGAGTCTCCCCGAGGGCCCCCGGTGTCGGTCAGCGAGTCTCCCGGAGGGCCTCGTGTCGGACAGCGAGTCTCCCGGAGGGCCTTGTGTCGCTCAAGTGGTCTTCTGTTTCGGTGAGGGGTTCTGCTGTGTCGGCCGGGGGCCTCTTGTGTCGATCAAGGAGCATCCGGTGTATGTGTGTGTGTGGGCGGGGGGTCATGTGCTGGCCACGGATCTCCCATGTCGATTAAGGGACCTCCTGAGTCGGCCATGGAGTTCCCGGTGTCAGTGTCAGCCTCCTGTATCGGTTAGGAATTCCATTATGCCTTTCTTCCTTTACCTGAACTTGAGAAGCGCCGTCCTTAGTCTCAGTGGTAAGAGGAACTGCCCATTTCCTCTGATTTATACGGCCCTGCTCGTGTCGTTCAGACATCTGACTTTCGCGAAAGACACCATGTTTGTTGAAGGCCCCATCCCCCCGAGATGCAGCTACCAGGGGAGGGCTTCCCCTTCGCCCCTCCCTCACATTGACTCCACCTGACGATGATCCCAGATACCACCTGACGTCATTCAGGTCGAGTTGTTGCCTCGCTGGTGCAGCGACACCATTAACCAGCCGGCACAGCCAAATTGTTGTCCGACCAGGACGTGTTGCCACACGTAGGGACCCGCCACTCCATTGGAATAGCAACAGCAATGCCCCGTGAATACACATCACTACCCCGGCGTTACGTCATTACACCACTGCACTCGCGCGGTGGTTTTTACCCCGCCACTGCGCTAACATAATCATCCGCCGTAACACTAACATAAGCATTCCGTCGTACCACTAAAATAACTACCCGGGCGTTGCAACGTCATTGCCCCACTGCACTGACGCGGTGGTTATTACCCCGCCACTACGCTAACATAGTTATCCGCCGTGACACTAACATAACCATCCGCCGCGCCACTGACATAACGGCCCCGTCGGCAGTGTCGCGGTCTTGTGGGGACGAGGCCGAGCACAACAACACCTACTTCGTCAACCCAGAGTACCCGGGTCGGGGCCGCACGGTGCGCTGGTGCGTGCTCACGGTCCACAAGGTGGCGCCAGACGTCACCCAGATCAGACTGGACCTGGTCCAGTTCCAGGTGAGTGTTCGGACCGGACGTGGTCCAGTTCCAGGTGAGTGTTCGGACCGGACGTGGTCCAGTTCCAGGTGAGTGTTCGGACCGGGCCTGGCCCAGTTTCAGGCGAGCCTTCTTCAGGTTGGACCTGGCTTAATTCTAGACGAGTGCTCAGATCGGATTTGATCCATTCTCAGGGCAGTACTCACACTTGATCAGATTCGGTGTCAGGTCAGTACTCACACCGGGTCCGGTCCAGTTCTAGTTCAGTGTCGGTTCGCCCAAAACCAATCATCAAGCAGTTCAGCGAACTAGCTGTCATGACCATGACTGCCTTTTCGTGCTCGGCACTTCCCTTCCTACAGGCTTCCATCCAACCGGCACACGCGGCCAGGGAGCTGCGTGGCGACCGGTCAAGGTCATTCGTTCGATCATGCCACAATGCAGAAGACCTCACGCGCCAACTCGTCCTCTTCGGACCTTGTGTTCAAAATGGTTCGGGACTTCCGCATTAGTCACGACTTGCCGGTTAGTCCGCAATAGTGAATTGGAGGAGTTTTCAGAGGAGTTTTCCATGCGTCCGTTGCAAAAGGCCTGCAGGCTCTTCATCACGTCGGATCTCAGTTCGTCGTCGCCGGTCTGTGGGCGGTGACTGTCGACATCTGCAGCGATACCCTCACGAAGACCTCCCAAGCGACAGAATGTGGCGCGGGCCTGGCACAGACCAGGCTGTGCAGGCGGGGTCCAGCCGAGACGTAGCTGGTAGGTGTGGAGCGTCACGCCACTGAACTGGCCGCCCCTCATCCGGCACAGCATTCACATCCGGCCACAGCCCTCGGCTGCAACGCCTCAACACGTCCCACAAATATATTGCAATAAAATATATATATGCATCGCAACATATTGCAGGCAGAAAACAAGCGTGTCCGCGTCACCACAGTGCGTCGGATATGTGTCGTCAAGCGGGGTGTCAGACATGACCCACGCCGGCGAACGGTGGCGTCGGGTGCTACCAATGACCTCGGGTGGCATCATACCACGGGCCTCACAGACGCATGCGGCACCTCGCCAGGACCGGACCCTCCCCCCCCACACCGACACCCACCACACAGCACAGACGGCAGTCGTGACGTCAGACGGACAGTGTCGACCGTCGACACCCGCCGAAGCTGTGGCCAGCTCCACGCGTCACCACACCAGTGAAGCAGCGGCGTCGCGAGCCCGGGCGGGACACCGCGCCGCCGCCGCCGCCGCCGCCGCTCCGGCACGCACGCCCGTTGGTCCGCTCAGCCAGAATGGCACCGCCAGCCGATTGTGAACAGGGCCTGCCGACGTTGGCTCCCTGCGGCGCCTCGGCCGTCGCCGAGCCGACGTTCGCTCGACTGGAGGCGCGGCGCCGTCTGTGGCGACGGCGGTACGGATATCTCGGCACGGAATCGGCAGGGAGACCGAGTCGGCGACGCCAACACGTCGAGCAGTCGAGCGAACACCGAGCCGGCGCCCGCAGTCGCCGCCGAGACGGCCGCGGAAGCGGCGGCGAGCCAACAGCCGGCCGACGCTCCGAAAGCGCCATTGCACATTCGCCTACAAAAATCGGACAGCCCGACGCTGAGGCTAAACACCGTTAGCGATCGGTAGCAGTGCTGGCGGGTCACACATACACACCCACACACACGCGTACACGTGCCGCGCTGCTGGTGCGCCATGTGCGACGGGCGGCGGGCCGGACAAGCTCGTGATTGAGAGCGCCACACGGCGGCCACCGCCGCCACATAATTACATCACAAAGCGGGACAGGGCCTAAAACGCCGTACAAAACGGGACGCGCCGAGCGGCGTGCAAAAATATAGGTCCAAATTCGTGTTGGACTAGCGACAACGCCACCGCGAGCATGTAAGCATGCAGCCCCCCCCCCCCCACACCGTCGCTGGCTGTTCTAGCTCGGCAGGCAGCAGATGTGGAGCACGCGCCGTCGCCGACACCGTGCAGCCGAGCGCTGGACGGCCGCGGGCGCGGAGCGGTCACGCGGCGGAAACAATGGACGGTACCGCCGCTCTCCGCCGAACCGGCTCGCCGTCCGCGACTTCAGCCGCATCGCCATCAGCCAGCGGAACTCTCCCCGACGCCCCCACCCCCGCCCCACCCCACCGTACCGCACCAGAGACGCAGCGGCGCCACGACCGAGCCGCCAGCGACACCGGCGGCGGCGACAGACGTCACTGGGCCGGCCGGATCGGCGCCACCACCGAGCCGCCGTTGGCCGCCGGCAGCACGACGCCCTCGACCGGCTGGGCGGCGGCGGCGGCCGGCGGCGGCTCGGCCGGCTCGATCTCCAGGTGCACGAGCAGGGCCGCCAGCTCGAGCGGCTCGCCGTAGCCGTTGCTGAGCGGCACGCTGCGGAAGCCGGGCCGCACGCACGCCAGCGGCAGCGTCGCCTGGCCCAGGAAGTCCGGGTCGCCGAACATGTCCTCGTCGTGCACGGCGAAGCGGAGCAGCGCCAGCGGCGGACAGTGCACCGTGAAGCGGCAGCGCTCGTCCCAGACGGGCGCCAGCCCGTTGTCGGGCACCACGCGCGTCGTGTACTTGTTGCAGTTGTCGTATTCGGCGCCCACCACCTCGACGTCGACGAACGGACTGACGATGCCGCGGCCGGCCTTCATCAGGTGACGGCCGGCCAGCACGCGCAGCGCGTACACGGTCGGCGCGAACGGCAGCGTCGCCTTGTCGAACGGGTCCCAGCCGTCGGCCAGCGTGAACGCCGGCCGCAGCACGTAGCCGCAGCCGCCGTTCTGCATGAAGCGCGCCCGGTTCAGCTGCATCGGCCGGTCTGGCGTCTGGTAGTTGAGCGCCACCATCTGCGAGCCGGCGTTCCACATGGGCAGCGGGTTGTAGTTGGACGAGTCGATGCGCTGGCCCTTGGGGTAGACGCGGCTCAACTGCAGCCGGTTGTACCACAGGAAGAACTGCACGTGCGGCGGCTGCAGCCACTTCTCCACCTTGGTCTCCGGGAAGCTGGACATCTCCTGGAAGGAGCGCGACTCGCGCAGCCGCTCTGGCTGGAACGTCTCGGTGCGGCAGTACACGATCAGCGCGGACAGCTCCTTGGCGATGCGCTTGATGCGCTCCATGTCGCGGCGCGCGCCGCCCGTCTCCTGGCCGGCCTCGGCCACCTGTCGACCAGCGGGGCCACCGGTCACCGACACGGCTCAACCAGTCGGGACACGGGCACGGCGCAGAGGTCGAAATGGGAGACCAGTCAACCCGGCTGCCGAAACTTCCTGATTTGCATGGCAAAGCGACACCCGGGAGGGAATTTGGGGAAAACGAAGAAAAAGTGACTTCGTGATAGCCTGCGGGAGTGCAGATTGCCACCCACCTAACACCGGTCGCGTTTATCAAACGGGTGAGTACTGGTCACATTGAGCACAAAGGACTACAGATTCGTACCTTCACTGCATCATTTCTCGTAATGTGGCAAAGGCTGAGAACACAGCTGCCTCAGGACTCCCCTCAACTATACCGATTCCATGCTGATGCGACTCCGAGTTGCAGAGATATGGCCTGATTATTTCTCACTGTTTGCCATTTTCGCATGCAACCGAATGTGTCTCGAAGTCAGGCAAGTGTTTGCAGAGGTGCACAGAAACGTTGCTTGGCAAGAAAAAAACTACTGCACTTACAGAGTACAGCTAACGATGCAGAATAGATGTTATACACTTGGGCTGCCTTTTGGTGAGGACCTTGCCGTTCTACATGACCTGATCGCAATAATGAGCCAGTGAAAAACGTCATGGTCTGGCTGGATCAGGGTTAAAATAGTGTTCTTTCGTTACGTGTGAGATGTCAAAACGAGCACAGTAGGATGTCGAAATTTGCCTTAGAATTAGTGTCCTTTAAAATGCTTTTGATGTCTTTCAGACTCAAATTTGAGCCAATGGTGTAGGTACTTATGACTGTACCGTTATCATTTGTTTTGAGATTCATAATTTAAGATGGACCATATTCGGGATAAGAAGAATAATGACTCTGCTATAAACTGGTATTACATGCCATATCACATTATAGGTAATCCCTTTACCTGAAATTGCATTGCAAAATGTTCGCGTATCACCATTCCTTGTGAAGAGCATGCACATGCTACTTATAAACGAGATACTGTTAGAAAGGAGACACGAAGACTTCATAAGCATGCATGAAGGAGCAAGATGTCGATACTTCTTGGAGAAGGATGTCGATTGAGTGTTCAGAACGTGGCATATTCCACTCTATTTCACGATTAATTTATCCCTGATGACGCTCAGATTTTCAACAAACAGAATTATGTTCCTAGTCCGCTACCGATGGCCACGAGTGCTACCTCCTCTTACCCACGACTGCGAGTCATAGTCCGCTACCCAAGACCACAAGTGCTACCTTCTCTTACCCAACGACTGCGAGTCATAGTCCGCTACCCAAGACCACGAGTGGTACCTTCTCTTACCCAACGACGGCCAGTCATAGTCCACTACCCAAGAACACGAGTGGTACTTATAACCCTTTTTTTTTTCTCCCCCCCCCCCCGGGTTTTTTTTTTTTTTTTCCCACCCCTTGGGGTTTTTTTCCCCTCCCCAAAACCAAAAATTTTTCCTTCTTTTACCCAACGACGGCCAGTCATAGTCCACTACTCAAGACCACGAGTGGTACCTCGCTTACCCAACGACTGCCAGTCATAGTCCCCCACCCCAAAATTTTCCCTTTTTTTTTCCCCCAACGCCCATTCTTCTTCCCCTCCCCCAAAACCCAAAGGGGCCCCTTTTTTTTCCCAAACACGGCCGGTTTTTTTTCCCTCCCCAAAAAAAAGGGGTGGTCCCTTCCTTACCAAACGACTGCCAGTCATAGTCCGCTACCCAAGGCCACGAGTGATACCTTCTCTTACCCAACGACTGCGAGTCATAGTCCGCTACCCAAGACCACAAGTGCTACCTTCTCTTACCCAACGACGGCCAGTCATAGTCCACTACTCAAGACCACGAGTGGTACCTTCGCTTACCCAACGACTGCCAGTCATAGTCCGCTACCCAAGGCCACGAGTCATACCTTCTCTTACCCAACGACGGCCAGTCATAGTCCACTACCCAAGACCACGAGTGGTACCTTCTCTTACCCAACGACTGCCAGAACCTTACGTAAACACCAACAGCGAACAGGGAAGTCATGGCACTCCCAGCAATGATATGGAAAGCAAACAAACATCAGAAGATAAAAATTGGCGCAGGCGATGGCACGCGAGTATGATACCACCGAATCTTACATCAAATTTATCCAATTACTTTTTGACGACTACCCAGTTTCGTTCTGGAGCTTCAGAACTGTGTTGAGGCTGATGGAAACCACCACGAATGAACGACTTCTTCCTGGTGTATTGTCCAGTCATTGACTGCACAGTTCAATTCAGATATTTGTTTTTTCAGGACTTTGCTTTCCTCTACCAGTTGTTCTAGTTGGTTGTTTGTCATCCATTTTAAGGTTATGATCTATGCTCTGAGGCTAGACGGCAATGTCTAGTTTCTTAACCTGAACCTATTCTAAATGTGTGACTTTTGAGATGGTGTAACGCTATGACAGTAGACAACATAATGAAAATGAGCAGATCCAGAAGTTAGTGCGTCCCTTTCGCCTCCGGTATCGGCACCTACAATATAGCGTACACCTACAAAGAAGTCGATGTTAGCCCTAGCAGAAGACGAGGTATACAAGGGGCAAACAATGTCCCTTTACACAGCAATGCACCCGTTCGGCAAGCATAGCAGGCTGGTAGGCAGAAGTGCTGAAAAACGAACAGCCTCCTCAATCATGCCTCAAATAACAGCACAATTCACCAAGGCAGCTGCGACTAAAGGCGCTTTAGTGGCATTAACGCGATAATACAGCACAGCCGGCGCCACTACGCACACTATGCAAGATATCTGATGACAGGATATCCATATCACACACGTGGCCGTGTGGTGTTGGCCGCGTCACCCACCTGTCGGATGCGCTGCTCCCAGTCGCGGCCCTCGGACCAGCTGGTGCAGCCCAGGTCGACGGGCGTCAGCGTGGTGGCCGGCGACACGCGCACCACGCACTCGAGCGACGGCGCGCCGTCGGCGGCGGCCGGCGCCGGCAGCAGCTCCACCTGGCAGCGCAGCAGCGCCAGCGAGCCCTTCTGCAGCGAGCCGAGCACGGCCGGGTCGGCCTCGTCCGACGCCTCGACCGGCTGCACGTAGTTGCTGGGGAACCAGAGCTGGCGGCGGCCGCCGTGGTCGCCGCGCCACCAGCCGTCGTTCTCGGCGCTCACGTTGGTGATGACGGCGTGCTTGCAGAACGACAGCTCGTCGTCGCGCTGCGCCTGGTAGTCGTGCAGCGCGCGCACCGTCAGCCGCGCCGAGAACGTGGCCGGGTCCATGTACGTGCCGGACACGTGGCCGTCGGCGGCCGCCGCCGCGGCGCCCTTGTCGAGCGCGGCGCGCGCCACCAGCTCCTCCGTCACCGGGTAGCGCAGGCGCACCTTCTTGTACAGCGCGTGCTTCTCGTAGTAGGCGATCAGCTCGACGAGGCTTTCGAACTGCACGTTGCCGATCACGTAGAGGCGGCCGTCGCGGCGCACGCGGCAGTGCTTGATGCGGCGGTCGGCGCGGAACGAGAGCGACAGCGCGGCCGAGTCGCGCTGGCTGGGCCGCACCAGGAAGGCGCCCTCCTGCGGCACGCGCTGCAGCATCTCCTCAGCGCGCTCCCGCGAGCAGTCGGCGTGGTACCAGTCGCGCGACTCGTGCTGGTTCGGCTGCGGCACCGGCTCGCGCAGCACCATGTGGAACTCCTGCGTGCGCAGCGGGTGCGTGCGGTAGTGGTTGATGAGGTTGAAGAGGCAGTCGAACGTGACCGTGTCGATGAGGTACACCTTGTTCTGGCCCCACTCGGGCCGCGTGCGGATGCGGCAGTGGTTGACGCGGCCGGCACGCCAGAACGACAGCGAGTAGTCGCCGACGAACGTCTCGCTCTCGCGCACCAGGAACGTGCCGCTGCCCAGGTGCGAGTACTGGCGCAGCAGCTGCTCGGCGCGCTGGCGGCCGCCGACCAGCCGGCCGTGGAACCAGCGCTCGCCGAAGTGCAGCTCGTCGGCCGGCACAGACGGCTTGGCCGGCAGCGGCTCCACCTCGTCGCCGTCGTCGGACGTGTCGGCCGAGTGCTCCTCGGTGAAGTACAGCCGCTGGTTGGCCAGCACGAAGAAGTGCGGCGTCCACTCGCCGTACACCTGGTCCTCCATGAAGAGGATGCCGTTCTTGAGGCTGTCGCTCAGGTCCAGTCCGTCGAAGCCGTCCTCCTGAGCGGTGACCACCACCTCGTCCTGCCCTTCCGGCAGCTTCTTGTGCTTGATAAGGATCTTGCGGCGCAGCGCCTGCGGCGACGGCAGCTCGCTCTCGGCGCGGTCGACGGGCGCCGTCAGCAACATGTCGCCGAGCACCTCGTGGAAGGCGGCCGCCATCTTGCGCTGCTGCGGCAGGCTGCAATGGTCCTCGATGGAGAGGATCAGCGGAAACTCGGACGCGACGAACGCGTTGTCGCGAATGCAGCGCACCACGTCCACCAGCCGGATCTTGGAGGTGAGCGTGTGGCCGTGGAAGATGAGCGGCGTACCGTCCGGGCCGTCCCAGCAGTCCAGCTCGACGCAGCGGCAGCCCTGGCGCAGGCAGCGCGCGTACGCCTCCACCGACGACTCGGACGAGAACTGGTCGCCGGTCAGGTAGGTGTTGTGCGACGAGGCGATCCAGTAGTGCGCCAGCGGCCGCGTCATGTCGTGCGTGACGGCCGCGTGCCGCGCGTCCCACAGCTCGTTCTGCCGGCTGAACAGGTAGCCGACGAACTCGGCGGCCGTGAACGACGGCTCCTGCACGTTGCGCTGCGCGTCCTGCAGGTAGTCACGCATCAGCTGGCCGGCGGCCGCCTCGTCGACGCCCGGTCGCTCGCGCTGCTCGCCCGACAGGAAGCGGCAGAAGTCGGCCACCGACACGGCCTGGCCGGGCCGCACCAGCGCGTCCAGCGCGCCCGCCAGCACCGCCTCATCCCACACGACGCGCTGGTACAGCCGCAGGAAGTCGTCGAACATGATGCGGCCCTTGCGCGTCTCGTCCGCCTCCTGGAACAGCTCCTTGAGCCGCGCTGTCGACAGCTTGCAGTTGACGCGCGGCAGGAACGCCTTCAGGTCCTTGAGGCTGACGGTGCCGCCCATCGCGTAGAACTCCTTGAACAGCCAGCAGATGACCTGCGACGGGTAGGGCGCGTCCTGCGCCTCGCACACGAGCGCCGCCAGGCCGCGCAACCACGTGTCGCACTCGCGCTCCGACAGGCACGCCACCGACAACGTCTTCAGGCAGAACTGGGCGCCGTAGCTGACCACGAAGCACTTGGCCGGCTCGCAGCGGCGCGCCTCCTCCGGCCAGCGCTCGAACTCGCGCGAGTGCCGGCCGCGCCGCACCTGCTTCACCAGCCGCAGGTCGAGCAGCACCTCGCTGTCGTCGGCGCGGCCGCGGTCGGCCACCGCCGCGCGCAGGCAGATCAGCTGGCCCGTCTCGCGGCGCACCGCCAGCGACTTGCGCTCGGGTCGGCGGCGCGCGCAGAAGCGTGTCACGGCCGTGCCGCGCTCCAGCAGGCAGATGGTGTGCTCCAGCGCCAGGCTGGCGTCGCCGCGCTCAGACGACTGCCGCAGCGTGCCGGGCGGCCGCGCCGTCTCCATGGCGCCGGCAGCCACCCGGACAGCCTTGACGGCAGACAGGAGGACATTCACAGAGTCAGACACGAGTACCTTAGTCAGACATGCGTACATTTAGAGTCACACATGCGTACATTCAGAGTCATACACCCGTACATTCAGAGTCAGACATGCGTACATTTAGAGTCACACATGCGTACATTCAGAGTCAGACACGCGTACATTCAGAGTCAGACATGCGTACATTCGGAGTCAGACATGCGTACATTCAGAGTCAGACATGCGTACATTCAGTGTCAGACAGGCATACATTCAGAGTCAGACATGCGTACATTCAGAGTCAAACATGAGCGCCTTAGAGTCAGACATGCATACATTCAGAGTCAGACATTTGTATCTAGAGTCAGACATGCGTACATTCAGAGTCAGACATGAGTACCCTAGAGTCAGACATGCGTACATTCACATTGCATGGTGACAGATGGGAAGGGCGTCAGGGCCCGTACCGAACGGCAGGAGGTGAGAAGAGGGACGCAAATATCCGCACAGCATCTCATTGATCACCAGTGTATTGATGCCCTGGTCTTCATAGCCAGATATACTGATATTGTGGAAGCACCGTATGTACAACAGACGAACAACTTGCTTCCTTCGGCACTACCAAACAGCGATAATGTCGAATGTGTCGAACCATGGTGGATAAAGTAAAACAGAACTAGTATCAGAAAGTATAGCTTGATCGTTGATTCACACACACCCATGCCCAAGCTTGCCATGAACTTGGTAGCCGCCTCTCATGCTTCCCCGGCATTGCCGTCATGCAGCGATAATAAGCACCGGATTATTTAACCAGCAGCGATGTACACAAACACGATTATTAACGCCATCAAACCTCCCTCTCGCCACAACGTGACGACACGACTTCCACACCCGTGTCGGCCGACATCACCAGGCCTGAGCACGGACCTCGCGGTGGTGGATTTGTGCTTTAGGGCGCGTCGGGAACTGACCTCGTGTTTACTTGCCGCCGACGCCGTCAGATGGCAGGCCCATCGGGCGGCTCCTGCAACAGGGACGTGTTCAGCGTCACCGGCCAGGACAGCAACAACGTGGTGCCCGTGCTCTGCGGCAACAACTCCGGCCAACACCGTGAGTGCGGCCACCGCGTGCGAGACTGCGTGACGAAGCGCCAGGTCAGCGGCGCCGGACAGGCTGCCGTTTGGCAGGGGGTCGACACAGGTGGGCTGCACTCGTCTACTGGCACCGGGCCAGCCGGCTGCATTGGCACTGTATTGGGGTTGGAGTGGACTGCACTGGGGTTGGAGTAGATTGTACTGGGGTTGGAGTGGACGGTACTGGGATTGGAGTGGACTGTACCGTGGTTGGAGTGGACTGTACCGTGGTTGGAGTGGACTGCAATGGGGCTGGAGTGGACTGTACTGCAATTGGAGCGGACTGTACTGCGGTTGGAGTGGACTGTACTGCGGTTGGAGTGGACTGTACTGCGGTTGGAGTGGACCGTACTGGGGTTAGTGGACTGCACTGATACGGGACCAGTTGACTACACTGAGACCGTACTGAGACGAGACAACTATGTAGTTCAACACGCTGAGAACAAGAACGTTATCGATGTTCCATCTGGATCCCCACACTATCCGTCACAACACTGTATTTGGATGTCACACTATCTCAGCACTGCATCTAGATGTCCATACTCTGTACCGCCGTACCGCGACGCTCCGGCACTGCATCTGAATACCGATACCCGGCACCCTAGCACCGTATCTAGATCCACACACCCTGTACCCCGGTACTGTATCTGGATAGCCATACCTTCTACCCTGTCACCGTATCTGGATTCTCACATCCTATACCATTTAGCACTCTTTATAGATCCCTACACCAAGTACCCGGCCCCCGGCACTGCATCTATATGTGCACACCCTGCACCCAACGCCGCATCTGAATCCACACATCCTGCACCTGGACACTGTGGTGGTTATTGGCTTTACGACACGTCGACCGTTGAGTAATGTAGGTCGCCAATCTCTCATGCCGATTGGTCGCGGGCGAAGAGTAGCGACAGGTAAGACTCGAACCCACAATCTTTCGATTGTGAGACGAGCAACTTACCCCCCCAGACTACTCGTCCCCAAGCACCTCGGCACCGTATCTAAACGTGCACACCCTGTGCGCCGGCAGTGTATCTTGAGGTGGGAGAACGGCCGGGCCCGTTCCTGCTGCGCGTGGTGACCTCGTCGCCGGCCGGCCACCGGTGGCGGGTGCGGGTGGCTCAGTACCGGGCCGCGTCGCCGGCGCGGGCTCCGCCGCACTGTCTGCAGCACCACACGGGCCGCAGCGGCCGCATCGCCAGCTTCAACTTCCGCACCTCCGCCGCCGGGGATACGGCCGACTCCGGCGCCGGATACATGGTGAGAGGACCCGGTGGGGAAGCGCCGGATACATGGTGAGAGGACCCGGTGGGGAGGCATCGGATACGTGGTGAGAGGACCCGGTGGGGAGGCGCCGGATACATGGTGAGAGGACCCGGTGGGGAGGGCCGGAACATGGTGAGAGGACCTGGTGAGGGCGGATACGTGGGGAGGTGTCGGATACATGGCGAGAGGACCCGGTGGGGAGGCGCCGGATGCATGGTGAGAGGACTCAATGGGGAGGCGCCGGATACATGGTGAGAGGACCCGGTTGGGAGGCGTCGGATACGTGGTGAGAGGACCCGGTGGGGAGGCGCCGGATACATGGTGGAGGCGTCGGATACGTGGTGAGAGGACCCGGTGGGGAGGCGCCGGATACATGGTGAGAGGACCCGGTGGGGAGGCGTCGGATACGTGGTGAGAGGACCCGGTGGGGAGGCGCCGGATACATGGTGAGAGGACCCGGTGGGGAGGTGCCGGATACATGGTGAGAGGACCTGGTGGGGAGGCGCCGGATACATGAGGACCCGGTGGGGAGGTGTCGGATACATGGCGAGAGGACCCGGTGGGGAGGCGCCGGATACATGGTGAGAGGACCCGGTTGGGAGTCGCCGACCGTGGCGAGGCGAAAAATAAAATGAGTCGTCAGATGTGGTGAAAGGAATGGGAGGAGCGAGCGTGGTAAGATGAAAGGAAGGTGAAATGGACAGATCTGGTGAGGCAGGGGTGGGGGAGCGGATATGAAGTGAAGGCGACAGATGTGGAGTGGACCAGGCATGGTGAGACGGACGGGTGGAAGAGTTGACTCTTGCACCCGTAAGACACGGTCGGCGATAAGCACGGGCGAGGGAAGTGGAAATCACTAGATGCGGTCTCGGCCGTCCAGTGACCCAGAGGTCATAGTACGTACTGGTTGAGGTTGAACTGTAAGCGAGCGTAAGTGGAGCGTGACGCACAGCGATGGACAGAATTATGAGCGGTAGGAGGCGCACCTGTGGCGGAGACGGAGCAAGTCAAAGCTTACAAAGAAATCCTACGGAAATGCAGGATTCCCTTTCAACCGGATACAAAGCGTTCCGATAACATCGGCAAGCCACCGCTAGCCGATAGCTGGGTAGTGAAAGCGGATTGTACACGGATGGTTTAGTGCCACCCATTCACAGACAGTTAATGTGGCGACATCTTGCGAGCCCAGGAACACCACAGCATCACACGCAAACTACCACCATGCCGAAGTGTAACACCGCTTTCACCCGGCACAGGATAAGCAGCCAGTATAATGTCGCATTTCGCGAAAGGTTCACGTCATCCTGCCAGATAACGTGGCGGTGGTGGTCCGGTGTTGAGGACGCTTCGATAAGATGACAGTGCCTGCAAATGCCACAGGTTTCAACACCTCGCTCCATATGTTAGAGGTTGCAAGGGCCAGCAGATGGCAAACCTACTTGTTTTACTTGGTAACTACTTTGCCTGCTTGACAAATATAATCAGCAGATGCACTTCATCTCAGAACAACCTCAACTACATGATCTGCATCCGCAAGGAGTCGGGCTTCTGCAGCATCACGTACTCCACCGACAAGTTCGGCACCATGGCCATGGCCGACGACTTCAATCTGGTCAACTTCAGACTGTCCAACTCAGGTGAGCAGTGGTGCGGCGATGCAGCGAGGCTGTCAGCGGGTGGTGTGCCTCAGACTAGCCGGGATACCCCACACGATCACGCGCCCGGCATACCGCAAACCCAGCCGGCCGTCACGGAAACTGGCGGACCGAATGCGCGACAGATACTCGAGCAGGCACACCGCATTCAGACAGGCCAGACGATGAACACATTCAGGTGGCGAATAACTGTGCACCGAGCCACGGTGCGTCCGGCAGATTGTGCTAGCACCGGCATCGGGAGGTGGGGTGGGGTGGGGGGGCGCATCAATTGCAGTGGCCATGCAGCCAGCACCGGCACCAAATGGCAACAATAACCAACCGCACCCGATCTTTACAAACGCGTGGCTAGGAGTGAGAGCAGCGCCCGCCAGCTGCTGCCGCCTGCCCAACTCACAGCGGAGAGGCGAGGCCGTGCGCCGTGACCGTGACCTGACCCGCAGGCGGTGACACGGCCGAGTCCACGGTGCCCGCCGACCAGGCCGGGGTGGGGCCGCTGCAGTGCACACAGGACTACCTGCTGCTCAGCACCGACAGACTGTGCGGCGACCGGCTCAACGACGCCGCCGCCAGCAGCACGCTCACCGACAACGCCGACGTCACAGGTGCGTGCGCGGCGCGACGTCGTATCGGTCACAGGTGACGTCACCGCACGCTCACCGACAACGCCGACGTCACAGGTGCGTGCGCCGGCGCGACGTCGTCCCGGTCTCAGGTGACGTCACCGCACGCTCACCGACAACGCCGCGGTCTCAGGTGACGTCACCGCACGCTCACCGACAACGCCGACGTCACAGGTGCGTGCGCCGGCGCGACATCGTCCCGGTCTCAGGTGACGTCACCGCACGCTCACCGACAACGCCGACGTCACAGGTGCGTGCGCCGGCGCGACGTCGTCCCGGTCTCAGGTGACGTCACCGCACGCGCTGGCGCTGAGAGCCGGACAAGAGCGCGCTGCCTGGACGGGGCCAATGGGGTAGCTGTGCAACACAAGTTGGTCTCAGCATGCTAGTTCATGGGATTCTTAAATTCTGCATCAGTGTTTTTCACTTGGGGTGGACGATCCAGATTTGTCATACAGAAAGGAAGCCTAGGCTTGGCTATTTCGTGCAATCCGTGAATGGAACAGAAGGACCTTGAGCTATTTTACGAGACATTTGACTGCTGGTAGGCTCTATAGTGTTACCAACCTCATGCCAATCGGTCGTGAATTGACTTCGTAATCGCGCCGGTTGTTGGATTCAAACCTACCATCTTACGATCACGAGTCTAAAGTTCTACCGACTGAACTACCACGGTCCAGTCATTTAGGGATTGGTTGGTTGGTTATTGGTTTTACGACACGTCGACTGTTGAGTCATATAGCGTCGCCAATCTCTCACGCCGATTGGTCGCGAGCGAAGAGTAGCGACAGGTGAGACTCGAACCCACAATCTTTCGATTGTGAGACGAGCATCTTACCCCTTGACCACTCGTCCCCTCATTTAGGGATTAAGCACGAGGGAACTCCAATATCGATGTTTATCTAGCTGACAGTTTGCTGAATCACAAAAACAGTATTACTCGTCACAACTCGTTCCAAAACTTGTGCCTGCACACATCACCATTACGCAACTGCAACTTGTGCCTGCACACATTGCCATTAAATGACTGCAATTTGTGCCTGGACACAGCACCATTAAGCAACTGCAGACAACCCGAATACCCTGTCACATTGAATAAAGAGCTAGGGCTAAAACACCGCACCGCCGGGTTATCTCGGTAGTACAGAGTAACGGCAGTGTACACTCACAGGTCACAGCCCGTGCCACCATCACAACGGTGCCCACAGCCGACAGTGAGACAGCGTAACGGGCCGTGACGCGACATTCGGTCTGACAGTACGCCTGTGTTGACAGACAACCTGGCCGTGACGGGCCGTGACGCGACATCCGGTCTGACAGTACGCCTGTGTTGACAGACAACCTGGCCGTGACGGACCGTGACGGACTGTGACGCGACATCCGGTCTGACAGTACGCCTGTGTTGACAGACAACCTGGCCGTGACGGACCGTGACGCGACTTCCGGTCTGACGGTACGCCTGTTGACAGACAACCTGTCCGTGACGGACCGTGACGTACCGTGACGCGACATCCGGTCTGACAGTACGCCTGTGTTGACAGACAACTCGGCTGGCCAGTTCGCCGTCAAGTTCATCACTGACGACCGGCACGTGGGCGCCGGCTTCCGGCTATCGTACCGACAGAACCCGTGCACCAGGCGCCAGGGCTGAGCCACGCCCGGCATCGGCAGACGATTGGCTCCCGGGCAGGGGTGGCCGACAGTCAGCATCGGCACGGGACCGGCTCCCAAGCAGGGGTGGCCGACAGTCAGCATCGGCACGGGACCGGCTCCCAAGCAGGGGTGGCCGACAGTCAGCATCGGCACGGGACCGGCTCCCAAGCAGGGGTGGCCGACAGTCAGCATCGGCACGGGACCGGCTCCCGGGCAGGGGTGGTCGACAGTCAGCATCGGCACGGGACCGGCGCTGACGCAAGGGCAGCCGACACCCCGCATCGACAGGAATAGCCGACAGCCAGCATCGGCATCGGAAGAGGACTGGTACCGGGCCAGCGGTGTCTCGTACCGGCATCGACAGGATACGGGTACAGGAAAGGGAATGGTCGCTATGGGGCAGCAGAGGCAAAGCAGCAGTGGTTAAAGTGACGCTACACTGGGACGGCGTCGACTTACTGGTAATACTTTCGTGAATGTGATGTATAAGATCAGCCACACAAATATGATCAGGCAAGTGAGCTTAACCACTGTCAGGCCGGTCGGTAAATTCACCTTCGCCAAGCCAAAGAGGGGGGGGGGGGACGTCTTGAAAGTCCCATCCACTACTAACTTCCGAACTACGCAAGCTAGGATGAAATGTAAAACCATCTTAGAAAGCTCTAATCACGGAGAGGTCGAAATATATCAAAACTTCCATATTGGTCGATAATGAAATGACCTGGTCATACTGGGTGAATATGCAGATTTTAACTTAAACCCGAGGAAATGGTTTCAAAAGACAGCTCGTGTATCAAAAACTAACGAAATCGCATGCATTTATCTTGCACATAGTAACGAAGGGTCAGGATATGGTGGGCCAGGTCGGGTCAGAGTCCAGTTTGGAAACCATTCGCCGAACTATGAATGCTAGAGACACAGGGAAAACATCATTGACCAGCCAATGTGGCACATAACTCGAATCACAGACTATTTCTTTATTTCTGGCCATGCGGAAGTCCTCAGGTTCATAATAGGTCAACCCAGTCACCTACATGAATAACTTAGCATTTCATTCTTGGTTAGTTGTTGGCTTTACGACGTGTCCAATCACGCAGACTGGTCGCAGACGAGGAGCAGCGACAAGTGGATCTGCAACCTCGCGGTTGGGAGATGCTCATTCTAGCACTGAACTACTCGTCACCAATGTAACTTCTGAATGCTTAGGACGTTTTCCATATGTCTATTTGTGCTCGCTCATAATTCCATAAAACAAAAGTGGACGTTACCTGTGCAATGTATACTTGTTACAGCTGTGAATTACGAATTGGTACCAAGTTAGGATAGATAATGGGAGTTCGAATTGATCAATATGAATACAAGGCATCTTTTAATGGCATATGAAGCCTTAATTATCAATATTTTAATTCCCAAGGAACAAAAATCAGAATGAACAAGGTTGGACGCCCTCGTGGCCGACAAGAGAAGTCAAGCAATTGACGGTATCAAAGAAACAAGCATCTACAAACTAGAAGACCTGAACGTTAAGCAGTGTCATGAAATTCCAAAATTCTTGTCGAAGCAATACTCAACATAAGTATATTTTGACCTTGTCGAACACAGTTTTGATTATCCGAATTGGATTCCGTGACATATAACTGCATTGAACTATAATAGGTCATCCGATGTGTACAACGTTTCAATTTGTCATTATTACCATACAATGTTCTGCTCACAGCTGATATTTTTTCTCAATTCGACATTTTTGTATGTGTGAAACTGTTGGCTTTTATAAACGTCGTGGCTGATTTTGACGTCCTGGCCTCATATCCTCCACTCCACGAGATCAGAAATCCAGGGCGCTATCTCCGAGACTAATCTGGGGGCAAGGTTGGATCTGTACTTTGTAATCCTAGATGTGGACAACAAAATGTTGGGGTAATCGAATAAGAAGAGAATATTTTATTCAAACCTGCAATATGAGAATCTCAGTTTGCACTTCCCAGTGAATCGTCAACACTTTATCATGGAGAAGTTCACTGACGAACAACACCATTCAACTTCCAAAGGATAGAAATGAGATAATAATTATCTGCACAGGACAATGTTCCGGAATCCCAAAATCCAGGAACAGCCTACGTTTCTAACCCTGCATGCGGGCATATAGGATAACTACGAAGTTAGAAAGTGTGTCAGGGCATCGAAACGACCGGCTGAAATTGAATTGGCTCTGATGACTTCAGCAAGGAGTGCCAAAAGGTTCTTCGGCTCAACAGCAAATTTCGATCTAAAAAACGTAACATGAGGTCACTACAAGTACATGTTGAAATAGCTAAATGTTTAGATAATGTCAATCTGAATAATGTTTTTCAATTTATGGAACAACATAGGGATCATCAATTCAGGTTAGACCAGTCAAGGTAAATGATTGTAGGCTGGTTAACTGGTAAGCAGGTATTCAGCCAAGGGATGGGTGATCAGTAGAAATGGCCGCCTGGTGATGTAGTGGGGAGTCCCTCGTTGAATGTATTTGAGCATATGACCGATACATCCTTCAGGTTCAATGATCAAATTTTCGACCGAAGTTGTGCAATATGGAGATCGGAATCAGGGTGAGATTGATGCTTGTAGGTGTGCAATGTGTCGGGACTTTAGAATTGGACCTGCACCGTACCTGTCATTTGTTCGGCCTTGGACTATCTATGTCTTAGATCATGCTTATAAATGGGGAATCATGCTAGTAATAGGTGCACCTGGCAGTAAATTTAGTATGGCAGGATGGCAGACCTTCAGCTGGTATGTGATGCTGAAGAGATTGGCCATGATAGCACGATCGGATCGATAGTCTATACAGCAGTTAGGATATAACATCGGTTGCTGAGTTTCAGATGCTTCTTCTTTTCTTGCAGCGTCTTCCCTCTATAGGCTGAACTCAGATTGCCCCTGTGTGTCTTATTAGGCCTTAACAAACTTCACGTTCTTTATGCCCTTTATTATACAATAGTGTGATAGTAATTTGCAATGCAATACATATGCATATACATGATCATGTAAAGTTCAATAATGACGTTTTGGCATAACCAATGCAATTATGTATGAAATCATAACCATCTGTCTTCCTTCATTCATCGACAATCTGTAAAACACACCACAGCTCTTGGCAGCTCTACATGTATGTAGGGACAATGGTTCAGTACATAAGCTTGTATGCAAAATAAGCTTGTGATAACTGCCTATCCTGTGGACAATTTCGATGAATAGCAAATGGGCAGGGGAATGAGTCAGGCTTTGATGGCGTGCTATTTTCTTGTTTGATATAGCCTTTGCTAGGTCAAAAAGATGAGACGACGCTCAGCGATTGTTCGGTGGCTTTCTATCTAGATAGTTCATGCAAACATGCCAAGGCACGGTCAGAGTCTGATAATAAGCCACAATGTCACAAGCTGAAGGCAAGCATGTATCAAGATGCACTCACACTTCATTATAGCAGGGATTCCCTACTTCTCTTGGCAACTATGATGACAGTGGTGCAGATATAAATCGAATGTTACTTTGGTGTCCCTTACACGACTGTAAATAAATGTATGAGAGGGACGTGTGCTTGTGAATTGTGTGAAACACTTGACACACAAAATATGGGTTAATGTCTAAACATGATGGGTGGGAAAATGATGATGGATGAGATTCGATACCCTGCTGCCACCGATGTTTTTGTGTGGAATTTCTGGGGTGAAAGGCAACATTCTATCTCATCGCAAGTTGGCTGATGACTGTACCATACCTGGAAGTTGGAATAATTTGTGATCAAATACACAGTGTTGGTTGATGGCGCAGTTGTTTATGACTGGCACCTGGGCATGGCGGACGCGACGTGAAGGCTTATTTCTAATTGACAATGGCAACCTGCAACAAACCAACCCATTACACATCATCAGAGTTAAGTCATGATATTTTATTTCAGAAGATAATATGTTGTGTGAGATCCAACATCTGCGCTGGTGTTTAAAGGAAGAAAATGGTAACTAATTGTTGGCGAACTTTTGCTTTTGGTGTCATCAGAAAACCTTCACTTCAGGGCATCTCCTGACAAGTGTTGAAGGATATGGTATATATACACTTAAATATATGATATATCTGACGTTGGAAAAAGTGGTGGGTTAGAATAAATGGGCTTTCGTCTGGTGTTGGCCAATATTTTTCAGAGCTCCAGGCCCTGTAGACACCTGGGTCTTCCTAGAGCAACCAGCTCTGCATTAAATCACCAGAAGCAAATGGTGTCTGAAGTATGGAGCTCTGCGACGTACTGGCCAACACTCCAGACCAATGTGTCTAACTTCGAGGAAAAAATGGGTGGAAAATGACGAGTAACGCCCATCTTTACTTTCTCAATGTGTAGGTAAATATATGAGCACATTGCTTCCTGGAAACCAAAACCAAATATCCTTTTTACTCATAAAATAGGAAAACAAATGCAGGCTATCAAAATCATGGCTACTTGTGGTGTGTAGTCCAAACGTTTTTTTTAAGGAAAACTGGCAATCTATTGCTGTCTTTCTTGTTCTAGAAGGCACCCTTGGATTATGCATATGCTTAGGAGTTTATTGTAATTTTTCTAAAACATTTTTGGGGGCAAATATTACACAATCATATTTACATCTGATGCCTAAATCAAAATGGGTTTGGTTTTGGACACACTGCTCCAGACCATAAACCAGAATGTTGTACACCACCATTCAGCAGCCTCTCTGAGAACTCTATCCAAATGGACTTTCGTCAGAGCCTTTCCATGGGAAAAGGCTGTTGCTTCTCTTCTTAGGTTTGTCACATTTCAAGAGTTCAATGATGCGAAATTACATTTTACTGTGCCAAATCAGACTGCACATGACACCAACATGTTTTACATGTCGGTGTCACATGCACAGACATATTTTTGCAATACATCAGTGGCACTGTGCTGCATATGCTACATACTATTTGTTTCATGACAAGGCAAGCCATGGACATGCCACTTATTAAAGGAAAGGTGTTCGTACAGATTGCCTGTGATGGAAATAAAAGCTAATATTTATCCAAGTATGTACCGAAGTGGTAACTCAAGCTCATCAAAAGTAAGGCACTTTGAACTGGCACAGCAGATACCATCAAGTATGGAAATATAATGTGGAGCAGCAAGATCCTGTACATACAACCACATAAGTTCAATTGGCATGAGGAACCCCAAATTCCAGGACATTTCAGCTACATTGTTTTCTCACAGGGAAGCAGCATTGAGCGCATGGCCATTCAATTTATATCAAGTTGAGATGATAACTCTATGCACTATTGTCCCCTTAATGTGGAGAAGCACATGTTGTGTGATTAGGGTTTTAGGGTGCATCGACCATGGTACATCATTTAGCGCCCATAACAGAACAGAGAACTACTTAGTCAGAGCCATGTTTTAGTGTTGTGGTTGGGTGACAAGTACAGTTGAGAATTATGTCAATATGACTTTGGCACTATGATGCTTCAAATATAGTGACATGGCACCATTGTGTTTCATATAGTGCCATGGCACCATGGTGCTTCAAATAGTGTCATGTGAGGCTCTACATGCTAATGGACTGGTGAGTAAGTGTAAGCGAGTAATCTTAAGCATTTAAGAACACAAGGTGTGTTGTTTCCTGAACACTTAAATTAATATAATTTATATCCTTCAGGAATGTTATATTTCACCACAAAAGGTCATTATTAGGTTTCTGAAGAATCCTTGGATAACAAGCCTCGACACATTATTAATGAATGGTTATATATGAGCTGGGCAGGAGAGGATATAGAAAGTGCATGTGATGTCTAATAAAGCATATTTTATCGTCTTTTTTATTGAAGAAGGAGCAACTGATCTGATGAATAGTTAGGATAGTCACTTAATATGCACCTATCACTCAGACAATACTTGGAACAGGTCCCCCGGCATACATTTATTAATGGGGGCAGGAAAAGATAAGATAATTTAATTGGGGGCATTCATCTGGAGGGGCACTATTTTCTCAGTAGAACACCACTGCTAATGTTCCTGAAGGGGTGTTTTTGGTGAAAAATCCTGTATCCATCCCTGATGTGGGGAGAGGGACAGCCCCTGGCATTGGTCATTACACATTACTGCCATATTATTGTGGGTGTGAGCTTGGTTGACCATACACAAACCTTGTTTGTCCTGCATCTCTAATGGACCTAGCTCTCCCATCATAATTTCCCTGCAGAGCCTCAGCATGAACAAGCATCTTAAATGCTTGTCAATTTAACCAAAGTACAAAATAAAATGTCACATATCAATGCATCAGACTCAGGAGCACCATTGGCTGACAAATTCATTGAGTGAGAGGGTGTGGCAGGTGGTAGGTGGTAGGAGTGGGAAGCAACCTAGTCAAGCAGCTCAACAGGCAGGAGTCGTAGCATCCAATAGGTTCCAGGCATTGGAGGACTGCCACCAGGATAGTGATAGCAGCAAGGAGAAAGTGCTACTCGTAGGAGATTCTCGTGTGCGGCATTTAGATAGGGTATTCTGTAAAGGTCGGAGAGGTAGGAGGTGCATCACCAGGCCTGGTGCCAAGGTTAGAGACCTGGTCTCAGTGGTGGCACAGGCCACCAGTGAAAACCAGTTTAGTACAGTTATAGTACAGGTAGGAGTGAACAACATAGGTCCTGCTAGGAGTGAGGAGCTGCTACAGGACTACAGGGCCCTTCTGGCCACCCTGAAGCAAAGCAATAGCAGAGTTATTGTGACAGCTATTCTGCCTAGGGCTGGAGTCTCCCCTGAGTGGAGCTCTAGGGCACTGGCAGCCAATGCCAGGGTAGGTAGGCTCTGCAATGAGTTAGGTTTGACCTTTGTGGACAAGTGGTGCAGGTTTTATGGCTCATCTGACCTCTATCAGAGGGATGGTCTGCACTTCTCCGAGAAGGGGGTACAAGTGTTAGGCAAAGTATATGAACATGTCCTTCAGGGAAACTAGATAATGGGGTGGGGAGGGAAGAATTGGCATTGCCATCTCGGGGATATGCCAATAGTGACAGCATAGGCAATAGAATCTCACAGTCAGCAAATAGGGGTAGCAGTAGATCAAGGGGGCAGAGTGGTAGCTCATCCAGAGATGATAGAGCTACTCAACACGAAAAAGCCAAAGAGGGTCATGGAACTTTTGTTAAATGTATGATGCTTAATGCTCAGAGCATTCGATCCAAATTTGATGAGTTCAAGTGTTATGTTGCTGAGGAGAAACCAGATTTTGTTTGCATCACTGAGGCATGGGTCAGTGAGGGATATTTTGGGGATAACTTACAGGACTATGAGATCCAGGGATACAATATGTTTTCATGCAATAGGAGTCCAGCAGTGAAAGGGGGTGGTGTAATGCTCTATGTGAATAGCTTATATAGTTCTAAAAAAATAGCAGATGGGGTAAAAAATGTGTGTGTGGAGTCCATTTGGCTTGATGTTGCTGCGGGAAAAGGCAACAGCAATAAACTGAGGATAGGAGCTTTGTATCGATCAGGAACATTGCCACATTCTCAGCAACTGGAGCTCGATAAAATGATTTGTGCATCCCAGGTAGCATCCTAAAATGGATAGAGTTGTGGCTTTCAGATAGACAGCAGAGAGTAATGCTAAATGGTACAAAGTCATCATGGCAAAATGTTCTTAGTGGAGTCCCTCAGGGGCCGGTACTGGGGCCACTATTGTTCATGATATTTGTGAATAGCATTGAATGTGGCCTAAGCAGTAAGGTTTTGAAATTTGCGGATGATTTGAGGATCTTTAGGGCAATAACAGGGCACAATGAGCAGGTTTTGCTGCAGAACGACTTAGACGAGCTTGTGAAGTGGTCCGAAAAATGGCAAATGAAGTTTAATTTTGATAAGTGCAAAGTCAATCATGTAGGTAGGCAGAATATGAAGGTGCCATACTTGATGGGTGGCCAAGTATTATCTGCAACTCAGCAGGAGAAGAACTTAGGTGTTATTTTGAACACAAAATTGGGGGCATCAGAACAGACCAAAGAAGCCAGGAAGAAGGCACTAAGAATGCTTGGGGCAATACAGAGGAATGTGTCATACAAAAGTGAGGAGGTCATCAGGAAGCTTTACTGTGCATATGTCAGGCCACATTTAGAATACTGTGTCCAAGCTTGATCCCCTAGTTATGAGAAAGATTGTTGGCTTTTAGAGAGAGTACAAAGGAGCGCAACAAAAATGGTTAATGGTATAGGCAACCTGGCATATGAGGAAAGATTGAAGAAATTGAATATGTTTTCACTTAGATATAGAAGGCTGAGAGGAGATCTCATCGAGGTTTTTAAATTTTTTCATGGTCAGGAACAGGGATATATCAGGGAAATGTTTGAATTTAACAGAAATGATGCAATTAGAGGTCATCAATTCAAAATTAAAGTTAATCACAGCAGGACAAGGTTAAGACAGTCTTTCTTCACCAACAGGGTAGTCAAACACTGGAACCAGCTGCCAGGAACCATTGTCAGTAGCAACACACTGAACATCTTTAAAAACGGCATAGACAATCATTATAAGAATAGTCCAGCAGGTGTGCATAGCATCCTTCATGTATGGCAATGTGTACTGGATGTGGACAGTTGTGGGGCACATGCTACATTCAATCCAAGCCCTGTCCAGTGAACATGCCGATAGAGGCCCACTGTCAGCTGGGAAGTGGAATGTCTGCTAACACCGAGATGCAGCCAACACCCAGCCAACATGTAGCTGATGTTGGGCCATTCATCAGGAAGATGGCAGACTGCTGTTCAGATGATAGCGGCTCGCTGTCGGCTGGGGAGTGACATGTCAGACAACAGCCCAACATCGGATGACCACTATTGATATGCCAAACTCAAGCAGACATATGTTGATATTCCAGGTTAGTTTGTCGATGTTGGGCCGAGAGCATCCTGATGTCGACATGCTGCTTACAACATGCCAAGCTCACCCTGACACATGCTGACAGCATGCAGACATCAGCATGTTTACTGGGTGTCCACCCTGGTGTCATGTTCTTGGTACCAGCTGTCTGACATCTGATGCAAATCCAATCTGCTTCTCTCCCAGAGTGCTGCATGTTCCGCAGTGAACCAGAAAGTAGGCAGGAACAGTGCTGCACCAGCACTCAGCAGCTGTCTGATGCTTGGCTGACTGGGCTGGCTGGGGCACAGCTGCTACTCGACCATGCCTTCAGGACAGCTGGTGGCAGCGACCTCACTGGCATGCCTCCTGCCCCTCTGCTGCTCATGATAATTAGATGGTAATATGGTGCCAGTAATGTGACCTGTCTGTTCCAGATGAGTGCGAACATTGTTAATAAATAAATAGACAAAGAGTGTTCTCATCTATGTTCGCACTCATTTCGCATCCTCCGTACACCACCCCGGACGTGGATCCAGTCATCGTGGGTGCCCTCATCACCACTCACAGCACCACCCATCAGCACAGCCCTGCCACGTCCAGGATTGATGGGCCCAAGATCCAGAGACCCACAATCTCAGCTGGTGGCAGCAGTGAGGACTGGTCATACTTCACGACACGGTGGGCTGACTACGTCCAGGCCAACCACCTCACGGGGCAGGGCCTGTCTATCCAGCTCCTTGAATGTTGTGAAGAGCTATTACGGAAGGACCTCATGAGGTCCGCAGGTGGCAGCCTCGCCAATAAGCCTGAGAAGGACGTACTGGCAGCGATCAAAAGACTCGCCATCCGGGAGGAGAACGTTATGGTGGCACGCGTAACTCTGCACAACATGCGTCAGGATCGTGACGAACCTATCCGCAGCTTCGGCTTCCGTCTGCGCGGCCAGGCCGGGGTATGCAACTTCACCACCCAATGCCCGAACTGCCAACAGGACATCAACTACACGGATGAGATTCTCCGGGACACCCTCACCCGGGGCATCAGCGACCCGGAAATCCAACTGGACCTCCTCGGCAACCAGAACCAGACCATGTCTCTGGAGCAAGTGTTCCGGTTTGTCGAGGCCAAGGAATCAGGGAAAAGACCTGCCTCCCAGCTCCATGACACCCACGCAGCTGACGCAGCCACTAGCAGCTACCGACGCGGGAAGGACGCTGTACTAAGGACTGGATCAACAGATCCAACAGGTCCGTGCACGTACTGCGGCAAATCGGGTCATGGTAAGAGCGCGCCACTCAAACTCAGGCAAAAAGCGTGTCCAGCCTACAGCCATAAATGTCGTCACTGCGCCCGTGACCATCACCTGGAGTGTGTGTCGGAGCCGGGGGAAAGCGAAACGTCCACCCTTCCAATCCGCCAGCACTGACGAGTGCGAAGGTGCTGTATTCGATGCGCTGTGTGCTGTCACCTCTTTTGAGATCCTCGAAGGAGAAAAGATCATCGCCCTCGAGCATCATCTCTACGATCAGATGTCTAACACATGGCTGACGCGTCAATCGCAACCCCAGCCCTCCATCAAGTTCAATGTTCGGACTGTGACCGCCGACTATCAAGCTCTCGGCTTTGTCCCCACTACGACGACCAAAACAACTGTCCTCTCTGCAGTGGCCGACACCGGATGCCAAAGCTGCCTAACGGGCATCCGAGTAATTCACCGGTTGGGTCTGAGCCACGCCGACCTCATCCCCGTCACCATGAAGATGCACGCCGCAAACAGCAAGGGCATCAGAATCTTGGGCGCCGTCATCCTCCGGTTCTCCGGGACAGGCCGGCGTGGTCGGGTCACCGAGACAAGACAAATCACCTACGTGACGGACGACTCGGACAAACTTTTCCTCAGCCGCGAAGCCTGCGTCGCTCTGGGCGTCATCTCCGAGAACTTCCCGACCGTAGGCGAAGCCCAGGAATCCCCGTGGGACGCCTCGACGAACAAGGATCCGACGGCGGGAGCTAATGCTCTGGACGACCTCGACGCCCAGACGTGCCGTTGCCCCCGTCGCCAACGTCCGCCACGTCCACTCTCCCGTTTCCTGCCACGGATGCCAACCGCACCAGGCTGGAGCAGTACCTCCTGGACTACTACCGCTCCAGCACGTTCAACATATGCGATCACCAACCTCTTCCACTGATGGAGGGACCCCCCATGAAGCTGATAGTGGATGCCGATGCCGAACCGGTTGCGCACCACACTCCTATACCGGTGCCGCTCCACTGGCACGACGAAGTCAAGGCCGGTCTTGACCGTGACGTCCAGCTTGGTGTGCTGGAGCCAGTGCCGGTTGGTGAACCCGTTACATGGTGCCATATAATGGTGGTATGCGCCAAGAGAAACGGCACACCCCGCCGCACTGTCGACTTTCAGGCGCTGAACCGGCACGCCACTCGGGAGACACACCACACCCTCTCACCGTTCCATCAGGCCCGCTCTGTACCATCGGGCACGAAGAAGAGTGTTCGATGCCTGGAATGGGTATCACAGCGTCCCCATTCGTCCGGAAGACCGCCATCTGACAACTTTCACATCACCCCATGGGGTCGCTATCGATACAAAACAGCCCCACAGGGCTAAATTGCTTCGGGCGATGAGGGCTACACTCGGCGATACGACGAGATCGTGTCCCACATCCCGCACAAGACGAAGTGCATTGACGATGTTCTTCTGTGGTCCGAATCCGTTGAGGAGAGCTTCCATCAGGCCATGCAGTGGCTCGACATCTGCGGGCGCCACGGTATCATCTTGAACCCGGATAAGTTCGTCTTCGCCCAGGACGCCGTTGAGTTCGCCGGCTTCGAGATTAGGCCCGATTGCGTCCGACCCTGCGGACGCTATCTGCAGGCCATCCGGAACTTCCCACCACCGCGCAACATTACAGACGTCCGCTCATGGTTTGGCCTCGTCAACCAAGTATACTACGCTTTCAGCGTGGCCGAGAGGATGCTGCCATTCCGTCAGCTATTGAAACCAGGCACGCCATTTCGTTGGGATGAGCGACTCAACAACATCTTCGAGGAGACCAAAACCATCATCACCAGCGAAATCGAGGAGGGCGTCAAAATTTTTCGACCCTCGCAAACCGACCTGCCTGGCCACGGACTGGTCGAAGTCAGGCATCGGGTTTTGGCTCTTTCAAAGGCATTGCTCGTGCCCCAGGGCAGTCCCATTCTGCTGTCGCACGGGCTGGCAGACGACGCTGGTTGGCAGCCGATTCACGCATCCTGCCGAGTCGAGATACGCGCTCATGGAAGGCGAAGCGCTCGCCGTTGCTGACGCCCTGGACAAAACGCGCTATTTCGTCCTGGGCTGCAGGGAGCTGATCGTCGCGGTTGATCATAAGCCCCTACTCAAGATATTCGGGGACAGGTCCCTTGAAGATATACCCAACACTCGTCTCAGTAACCTGAAAGAAAAAACCCTCCGCTACCGTTTCCGCATGGCCGATGTCCCCGGTGTGAAGCACAGAGCTGCTGACGGCGTCTCTCGTCATCCGACTTGACTTCCCACGAAGATGCACCTGGACGATGACGTAGCAACCACTCACCAAGACGACTCTCCCGCCATGCTGCCGCTGCCTTCCGTCCCAAACGGTATGCGCATGGCGGCATCAGCTGCGGAACACACAGCACAACGCGTTGTCGCCGACGCGGTCTCCGCCCTCGCGATCAAGTCGGTGACGTGGGAGAGGGTGCATATCGCCACGGCCAGCGACCCTGACATGCACTCCTTGGCAACTCTAGTCGAGTCGGGCATCCCGGCGGACCGACAGACCATTCCAGTACCCCTTCGCGAGTACCACATGTTCCGTCACGAGCTTCGCACTATTGACGGCATCGTGCTATTTAAGACTCGTATCGTCATCCCGTCATCTCTGAGTCAGGAAGTACTGGCTGCCCTACACTCAGCCCATCAATGTGTTACCTCCATGCTGTCGAGAGCTGAGGACTCCGTCTTCTGGCCTGGCATCACCCGGGACATCTCCTCCGTGCGTGCGGGATATGGCCACTGCAACCGCATGGCTCCGTCTCAGCCCAGTGCTCCACCCATTGCTCTGGTGTCCCCCATGTACCCATTCCAATGCGTGTGTGCCGACTTCTTCCACCACAAAGGCTACAACTACCTGGTCATCGTCGACCGTTACTCCAACTGGCCCATCGTCGAGCGTTCGTCCTCTGGCGCGGCTGGGCTCGCGACCTGTCTCCGACGCACATTTGTCACATTCGGAATTCCCGACGAGTTAGCCTCTGATGGCGGTCCAGAATTCACTTCAAACACTACCTGCCAATTCCTCCGACACTGGGGCGTCCACCACCGGCTCTCCTCGGTGGCCTTCCCACACAGCAACTGCCGGGCTGAAGTTGGCGTGAAGACGGTCACGGCTTATCACCGACAACACCGCCGCCAATGGCGACCTGGACACCGATGCCTTCCAGCGCGCGATGCTTCAATACCGGAACACGCCTGACAGGGACACCAAGCTGTCCCCGGCGATGTGCGTCTTCGGCCGACCCATCCGAGATTTCATCCCCATCCTTCCCGGGCGCTATCTGCCGCACGACACCTGACGCGACACACTGGCCTCCCGAGAAGACGCTCTGCGGAACAGACACATGCGGGACGCGGAGCGCTGGTCGGAGCACACCCGGCGCCTCCCTCCGCTTGCGGTCGGCGACCGCGTCCGACTCCAAAACCAAATCGGTTCCGAACCACTCAAATGGGACAAAACTGGCCTCATCATAGAGGTTAGACAACACGATCAGTACGCCATACGAGTCGACGGCTCCGGACGGGTCACACTGAGGAACAGAAAATTCCTCCGCAAGTACATCCCCGCCATGCCACCACCCCCACGTCTATGCCTGGATCCAGACCTGCGACGCATCATCCCAGCCTATATCCCCATCGACGACGACCCCGCCTGTAGTCAGCGTCTGACCTCGCCACGACTCCAACACCTGGCCACGACCCCGATACGGCCCCCGACACCACCGCCCATCCGCGCTCCTGATGCTGATGTGGGCTCTCCTCCATCTACTTGCGACCCTCTGGCTGACCCCGCCTGCGCATCTCCGAAACCACCAACGCCGAGCGACCTCTCACCAGAGCGCATGGGCTCGACACCGAGATCTCCTGCTTCGGTGCCGGTCCACCGCGAGCACCTGGCCCACCTCCCGCGCCAGCACCTGACCCATCTCCCGCGCCACCGGCAACTCGACGCTCGACTCGTGCAACTTGCCGGCCGGCCTGGTGTCGCGACTTTGAGATGTAATGAGCTCAGTTCACCGCGGATTTGACGTATGTCAGTGCAGTTTGCGAAGGACTGAGATTCAAGCGTACCTCGTTCTGTTTTGGCCGCCGTCCATAACGGTTTATCCGTGCACTTCATTCGGATGCGTGTGCGAATTTCGAATCCGTACCTGTGTCGGCATCTATGTAGCTATCTCGCCGTCCCGTCAATTGTGTTCCTTAGGCTTAAGTTGGAACTTCACATTATGTTTCATCAGTCTACGGCTAGCATGTCCATTATCGGCGCGCAGACTTAGGGGGGGGGGGATAGATGATAATATGGTGCCAGTAATGTGACCTGTCTGTTCCAGATGAGTGCGAACATTGTTAATAAATAAATAGACAAAGAGAGCATTCTCATCTAATAATGGCACCAGATAGGTGCCAAGATGCAGGCTGGAAGGTGTTCTGATTTCTCCTCCCCATTCAGAGTACACTGTTTTGCTGGCATGCACATGTGCTCAGGCAAAGGACTCCTCCATTTGTGCCCACTGTTCCACCCATGTGGGATGCTGAGGACGGAGGATGAACAACATCGCTGTGAATTGGCTTGTGGTGTTGCCAGTTGGCAACCAGTGCCAGCCAGTGGGCATTGCCAGTTGGTCACCAGTCTTAGCTCAAGCTCAGTGCTGGAAACATTGAGCTGCAGCCACTCCCCTCTCTATTATGGGATGGTGGTGCCCCTCCAGCTGCAAAAAAAAACATCCCTTCAGAAAGGCTCAGGTGCATCCCCACCCCCACCACATTTTGCTCAACAGATTTGTGAGCCACAAATGAAACTCAGAAAAATGTGCCCCTTTGAGACAAAAAGGTGCCCTTTCAGTATGCCCCAGTGTACCCCTCCTCTACTTCGTGACTTTTTCTGCTGAAGGCACCCGCAAGGAAACATGTCCATTCCCTAATAACTACTGGATCTACCCCTGCCCAACCTTGTAGGCTTAAAATGCTTATTAAGTCCTTGTTCATAATTCAACACACCTGTTTTAACAGGTGCAGATACACATGCCATATTCAAAACACAGCTGTTCAGCTTCAGGAACACACTGAAAATCACCTATGTTGTTTGCTGAACACTTCCATAACCCAATAACGATTATATTTAGGTGGTGTGTAAAGAACATGCAACACTTCATCGGAGATCGTCGAGGAAATAAACATCTCCTCAGTCAGCATGCTCTACACCGCATGCTGACTACGTATTCGGCCAGCGTATTCGGCCGGCGTATTCGGCCAGTGCCATGTCAATGATTGGTGCAGTTGGTTAGGGAGTCTGCCTTCTGTATGCATGGTGGTGGGTTGGAATCTCAATGCCGCTATGCTTTTTACCCGATCACACAGTGGTCAGGGCCGTTGGTTAATGTTGCACTTCAGATCACTTTACAATATCATATGAGTTGCTTGATGTAATAATATTTCTCCATGAAAGTAAAGACAGAAATACTCAATTAAAGCCTACTCATGCAATGAATGTCCAATTGGACCATTTGGAATTATCACTGTGGAACTTTGTCTCTGGAAGGGTGTTTCTGGCTGAAAATTTGAGGGGAATTCAGGCACACTGAAGGTCAGGCTTCTTTCAATGTGCAATTATGTCTGAAAACCTGAGGGGGACACTGAGGACACATGCCCCCAGTGCCCCTTGTATTGTATCCGCCCCTGTCCCAGAAACAATTGCAAGGGATTCTGATGAACTGGAGCCACTGGGATGGTTCCCTGACAACTTCACGTTGCCCAGCGGTAAGACCTGTCACTTTTTGCAGGCATTCAACTTTTGGTACCTTCGAACCAAAGTAGTCATATACCTACCTCACAGCGAGGGTTTGTGACCTCATGAAACATTGCATCCATATCCAGTTCAAGTAGTTTATTTCAACAGCCTGGTTCCATATGTACCACATTCTGTTACACTACTCCGAGTGCAAGTAATGCTACCGTATGAAGTGCAGAAGATCCCCAGTCAACATGCCTCTCACATAACGTTCACTGGGGGATTCGGCCACCTAAGATCTGAAACTAGAAGCACAAAATTTGGAGGAATTACAGGTGTAGTGAACTCGCTGCAGTATACATTTCATGACCCCAGGTCAATGTCTTCAGGGTCAAATGAGGTCACAATCGGCCTCCCATCCACCCAGCCGGCACTGCCTGTACGTACAGAAAGTATGCACGTTCCACCGCTGAACGGTAGGTAGAGACCATTCATATGTATGCTCGCTACATATGCTGGTACAGACTGTGTATGCTGTTGTTACGGTTGGTAGTACGGACCGATCGTGCAATCATTACGGCCAGCGTATATTTAATACATTTGAGCCCAATTAAACATGATTCCACACAATCATGAAGCTTCACCATAGCTGTTGTTGTACAAGTTATTAGTATCTGCTAAAAACACCGATGTAATTGCAAACAAAATATTGGAGGTCACCCCATTAGCTTTCTTAAGCTGACCACCCTTGAAAGCCTGAAAATGACACCTGTGGACTTTGGTAAATCCATACACAAAGAATTGGTACCATTGTGCGATCATAACTCTGCATTTTGGTGAGAAAGGTGGATTATTTATTAATACCACCATCTGTTTGTTAGGTAGGTATTTATGCACCAAACGTGATCAGGAAATGTGTAAAGGTAGGTGTTCAGGAAACAGCACATGTTTGAACATTCCTCCCCCCCCCTAGGTAGGTAGGTAGGTACCTACCTGATCTTAATAATGTTTATAAATGTCATAGTGGAAACAACTAGAGCATACATACAATTACTGGTTCAGCCATACAGAAGCAGCAGCAGAGCTATTTGTTGCATGTGCAAGTGTTAGGACCCCCTCCCCAGGATTTCAGTACCTAGATGTGCACAAATATCATACTCACAGCAACTGCAGGACCTTTCGGAAACATTAAACCGCAACCACCTAATGAACAATTTAGCACATTTAGGGGCTGGAAGCACCCCGCAAACACCCGAGACCTCTCCCCACCGGTCCTGTACCACCGGTCCCGTTGGCCATGCGCCGCTGCTGGCCGCAGTTGAGTGCAAGATACCTTTACTAGAAGGTAGATCGAAGTTTTCCTTCAAGCCCGCATGACGTCATCCGAAGGTTTTTTTATAATATGGTATCAATATGGTTGCAGAATACGTTTTTCAAATCATACGCAATGGTTACTTTTATTTTGCTTCCTCTACAAGCAAGTATATTTATCTCCCGCTGACTGAGTTATTAATATTGTCCTGTTCTTTCCATTGAACATTTGTTACGACACATATTTGTATCATGCATTGGCAAGGTTGGATTTGTGCATTGTAATCTTGCATGTTGAGAGGAATATTTTGTAGTCATCCAGTACGGATAATATTTTTTTCAAACCTTATGCATCGTAACTCAATCTGCACCCCCTATCGGTTAATTTTGAGCACTTTTACTTGATCACAGCAGCTCATTGTCAAACTTAGGAGGTAACTTAGGACATTCAACCTCCAGATGAGAAAACAAGAAGCAATTTTCTGAAGAGGGTAGTGTTCTGGATTCCAAAAATCCACGAGCAGCGTATGTTTCCAAACATGTACATATCTACCTACATTGACATACAACAGTCATTGAAAACATAGCTTTTTCTAGGCCAGCTAGACTAAGGGCACGGTGCATTATTCCTTGATTAATTTTGCATGGATTATTGACGATACATGCATAATTGAATATTTATGTACAATGCAATCATGCTATGAATGCCTTCCTGAAACTTTCCATGAGTTGCAGTCTGATTCCCTGTAGTATGAATTTGCATGTTGACAATGTTTTTCCTCCACCAAAGAAAAAGATGGATAGGCCTGGTTAGGCTATATCCTTTTATTTCAAGATTTTGGTACTTTTCTCTGAGAAAATAGATTAGGCTAGCTAATTTTATGCTAGGTTACCTTGCAATTTCTAAAGCTTTAAATAATTAGTTATTGTATATGAACCAATTTAAAGCCCTGATTTCGGTATTATTTTGCTTTGCAACGAATTTGTGTGCTTGTTGGTAACAAATATGTTCTTTGTACACCGAAATAACAATCACGATAAGACCCTCATGTCAAGCATTTACCACTATGTTGTAGCTACACTAAGTTTGGGTCAAAGGTATGAGAAATAGATGATTTGGGTCAGATCTGCTGACTGAAATGGTGCATTCATGAGCTACATTTTTTACAGAATGGACAAAGAATGATATCAGGTGACAAATGTATCCATTAGATACATTTACAGTTGAACAAGTTTGTTTCTGCTATATAGTGGGCTGGATCCAGCCCACTATATCTGTTCTATCATCAAAACTTAGTCTGAAATACAAGCATAATCATTTTTGTTGAAAAAAATGGCACAGTTCTTGTCATAGGAACACATATTCAACTTTATTGACAAAAGTATCAAGCCTTTTGGAATGGCATTATATAGGTTTTGTTTAAGTGATTGGAGCACGATTGCTTGATGTCCTGACCTATGTATTTTGGAGACCTGACCTGTATAAAGGAGAGGTTATCATGAGATAACAAGTGAGTGATGCCTATATTTAGGTTGATTCTTTCCATCAGCAATTATAGAATTTGTGTAAAATGCCGCCACACGCCACGGTCTTCACTGCGGAGTTGATGGCCATCAGCAAAACTCTTGCATACATCGAGGTTGACGACGATATTTTACATGTTATTTTTATTGATTCTCTGAGCAGTCTTGTGGCGTTGCGCAGTTTTAACCAGCAACATGTCATCGTACGATACATTTTATCGCACCTTACTTCTCTGCATCGCATGGGAAAACAGGTCATACTTTGCTGGATTCCAGCACATGTCGAAATCCGTGGTAACGAGCTGGCCGACAGGGCTGCAAGGCGTGCAGCACAAGCGCCAAGGAGTCGCGTTCTCCCACCTCTTGCCAGTGACTACTACCCAATTATCTCATCATTTATTCTCAGACAGTGGCAGGGCAAATTGGACCAAGTGGAGTTCAACCAATTAAAGCAAATCAAACCATAGTTAGCTCCGTGGCGAACGTCCTTCAGCCAAACTAGAAGGGACGAGGTAGCCATCTGCCGTCTCAGAATTGGTCACACTCTAGCAACACATAGGTATTTATTGTGCGGGGACGACAGGCCGAAATGTGTTAGGTGTAATGCCGCACTGACTGTGCACCATGTGCTGGTGGCGTGCCAAGCATACACAGAAGAACGTAGGCGCCACTTCGGATATGATGCGAATGCTCTGAGGTTGAAGGACTTATTGGGAGATTATTCCCGATTTATACACAATGGAGCAGTTTTGTGCTTCCTTGCGGAGATGGGATTTGACGTAATACATGCACCTGCCCAACTGATTATTTGTTTCCCCAGATCTTATATCAAGCGCCTTAATAGCTATCGATGTTTTATATTCGTTTGTGAGTATGACGCGTGCTTAGGCAACCTTGTTATGGGTGAAATATAACCCAATGGGGTTGACGCACCCTAAAACCCCAATATTCATAATTAAAATGGCAAACATGCATAAGAAGCCTCTGATTTTTTATTGTTCCTTTGGAAAATGAAAACTTCCAAGGATATAAGCACTTTAAGTTCAAGTACTTCTATCTAGGAAATCAGTCCAAGAAAAGAATATCAAAAACATTGAAATAACTTTTAAAAAAGCAAGAAGAAAATTAACTACATATACCTGCTATCCCACCTCAACAACATATGGGAGGTGTGGGAAAAGGTTTTGGGTGTGGTGGTAAGTATATAATGACAAATAACATACAATTATCAATAAATATTAATGCAACCTAACCTAGCCTACTGATGTTCGACGGCCTAACACCTACCGATGTTGAATCACTTAAACGCACTAATATTGGATTACTTAAAACCTAAGGATGTTGGATTGCCTAAATATGATTTTAAAATGTGATTTTCAAAACAAATTGCAGGGCACTGTCCATAATAGCCAATGCACGTGGAGGGCATGTATCGTGAAATAAATAAATAAATATATAAATAGGAAGACGTCAGCCTTCCACAGCCGCCGGCTGCCAGCGACCATCGTGCAGACAACGGGTCAGGCGTGCACGGTCAAGTTCGCAGACCGCCGATAGGTCATTCACATAATGACCAGACCAGGTCGCGAGTGATGCCGTTGCTGTATCCGTTCCCGAAGCCGTCCCGTCGGCTCCTGCGACGTCATTTGCCCGAGGGGTATCTCAGCTGAGGCCACCATCAGTGGTAGCCTTACCGGCTGGCGTGTGTGTTCCCTTGCCGCCCCAGTTCAGTACATAATATATATATATATATATATATATATATATATATATATATATATATATATATATATATATATATACAAATACACAAATATATATATTACGTGGGCTATATGGGGCCTCCTGTCGGTGGCGGATCCAGGGAGGGAAGTTGGGGCATGTGCCTCCTTCCCCCATAAAAGGTGGCGTCTCTTCGACTAGGAAAATGCGTCCCTCCGCGAAGGCTCGAGTACACCCCAACACCCTCTAATTTTTCAGCCACAGGCGCCTCTCGGCAGGAAAGGCACCCCTCAAGCTACTTTCGCGGTGGCGCCACTTCAAACACGTGTCCCCTCCCCAACATGACAATTCCTGGATCCGTCCCTGCCTCTTGTGGCAGCTATTGGTTTCCTGTAGCGGCTATGGGACCTCTTATGACAACAGAGAGCCTCCTAGTGCGGTCTAGGGGCGGTCCGATCATTTCAGGCGGTCTTCTGTGGTTACGTTTCGGAAACTCTCCTGCCACTGAGGGGAAGAAGCTAAGGCGCACTTAGCTTCCCCCCCTCTGTCTGTCCTTTCTTTCGCTCTTGAACGGGGGTGGCAACTTGACCAGCTAAAACGGACGGTAGAGGGAGCCTACCAATATCGGGAAAAATCCCTTTATTTTGGAGGCACTTGATGGTCAGCCTGCCGGAAACGGCACATTGTTAGGCAGGAAGATTGTTACTGGGTCATTTAGGATACATTTTGCTGAAGCTGAAGAATAGGTCTTTCAATTGGTACACGTCAAAGTGATCTATATGGCCATAAAACATACAAGAGAGCGTAGAGAAAAACGGTAAAATTGCATGTAAACCAATGGTGAAGGGAAACCTTCAAGCCCGCTACCAAACCCACTTCGTGGGGGCCGGGGTACAGTAACATAGATGTTACTGTTACTGTTACTGTTAACATAGATGTACTGATGTTACCTAAGGGAAGATCTTCCCTTAGGCCGAATGACGTAGATCAAAGGCCTAAAAAACATGTTGTGGTCTGCATCTGTTACTTCGATTATTGTTCATAGTTGTAGTAATTTCATATTTCCTTTGCGAAGGATGATCCTGGTATTCAGTTGATGCATGAAGATGAGATTCGTATGATGGAGGACGTTGTTTACGCGCAAATATATGGCGCAAGTGCGCCGTGATTGAGCTCAACTGAAAAATCACAATTGGACCCTGCTTCTGGGCTGGTATAGCTTTTGCTCCACTGGTGGAGGTTGGTGGAGGAAAAATCTCCACCGGATTTGCGACGGGAACGACCAGTGGAGGTTTGTGGAGGTTAGTGGAGCGACGGGAGCAGACCCATAGTACACACATGGTGGTGCATGGGCGGATCCAGAAGCTTGTCTGATGGGATTTTCTTTAAAAATCCCAATTAGAAAAACTCATCAGATTTGAACGTGTAGGTAGCCTGGTATAGAATTGGTGGTTCCTGGGGGCTCCCCTGGGGTGGATCTAAAAAGAGACTATCTCACATATACCGCCTGACCATGCAAAAAAAACATTAGGAATCCTAATGGTTCCGATGGTATCCTAATGGTGTAATGGTTTTCTAATGGTCCTGATGGTTTTCTAGTGGTGCTTCTGATGGTCTAATGGTAATTCCTAATGGTATGATGGTATTCTAGTGGTCCTGGTGGTTTTCTAGTGGTGCTGATGGATTAATGGTATTTCCTCATGGTGCAATGGACAAGTTTCACGTCATGGGTTTTTGGTTGCGAAAAACAGTAATAATACGTTGTAGACAAACTGAAATGTTTTTGTCACAGGAGAAGCATTTACAGCATAATTTAATAATTTCACGTAGGGGTTGCCATCAATTGAAAAACATTCTCGTAGCAAGGACGTCACATGTCGGTGTCTTGAAGCAGCCAATACTGAAAAACAGGGAGCCATACATTGGATTGTTTTGTGCAGTTTTCCAACTGACTCGTGTCATGGATGCTAAGGCGAGGGCCTGTGATACTGAATTGTTACCAGTTTTTATGAAAATAAGAAGTTTGGAAGGGTAGGTAATCTATTATCATGGTACATTTTTGTTTCAAATCTGGCATAATGCTGTCCATACAAACAGCAAAAGCTTGTACTATGTTTATGGGTAAAATGAGTAAAATAATGGAAAAGACAATGTCATAAATTATGTGTGGCTTAGCTGAACAAATACCATGGCTTCCCCTCAGCAAAACAGAAGCTGTTTTTACCCAGTTCCATAATTGGTATTCCATAGTGGGGTAAACTGCATGCTGCATCCTAATGTAAGTACTTGATAAGTGATAAATAAATAGCATGCCAAGTTTATTTTTGTTTGAAGATACCTGCTCCAATTATTGCAATATATTGATGATGTCCATGGGGATATTGCAAAAAGGATGGAGATAATGTGAAAAGGGATGACTATTGAATGGAAAATTGAAGTGATTCATTGGCTAGAACTGCAATGGATTTTAGATTAAGGACAAGGATTGTTGGCTTAATTTGTACATGAAATGTCAAGCATATTGTGGAATTTGACTGAGCTTGAGAAAAGCAGTATGAGTATACCACTGCTGGGGTATCTGCAGTTTGTTGCAAAATGTAATGCCAGTCTAACATTATTGTGCTTTAATGAATTCACAAGACAAATGTTGTGTACATTTTACCTGCATGAAGCAAGGTGGCTAGGTTTGGTTAGGTTTTTATCTTTTAAAAATATTTTAATTTAACATTTAACAAATATTTTTTGGCTGAAAGGAAGTTCTAGCCATGTTACATTGGGTTTGGTTTTTTGTACTTCTTTAAGAGGAAAAATTGCTTCAATTTTGTGCACTTTTTTGATATTTTTTTTCCATGGGGTTATGTCAGGTTAGGCTATGCTACACTTGTCTTTTTTGCATTATTTTCTGCTATATTGCTCATCCCCAAGCCCACTTTTGGTGTTATTTTGCCAGCCAACTGAAGAGTATGCATTTGCAGAGAAAACAAGTGCCCATATCATGTTGACCACATTCATGAGCATTGCACTGCAAAAAAAGTACAAAATTACCTTCAAGCACAAATTTGCCAAATGTTTTGCCATCTTCAGCATGCTGCAGTCAGCTAGAAAATGTCAATTCCTTCACTTAATGCTAATATGAAAGGGTTGTGGAGATCCATGTTTCCAACAAGATGTATACTGACAGGTTCCCATCTTTGTAAAAAGCATACTTCTATTTTGTGGGAGTTTCCACAATATTGGAAGATAAAATCACCATTTTCAAGCTAAACCTTGATGTGAAAAACGGCAATGTGGACTTCTGAGGAAAGTACTCTGGTTCCAGTCTCCCCCCCCCCTGATCCTTAGGTGTGCCCACACCAATCAAAATACTCACACCCCTGTCTACCAGTGATGCATATACGTAGTTCGTCGTTGCAAGCGGGGCCACTAGCAGAGATTAGCGGACTGTCTCAGCATGCTGAATCGCTCGACAACGTCCTCATCTTGTCGGCCGTCGGGAGGCCGATGAACATTGCTTCTGACTTACTTGCAGTTGCATTTGTATGCATCGGCACAAACAAGAATAATAGCGTCGTTTTCAACGATCCATTTTCCCCTGACTATCGGATGTGATCCAAGCTAAAACTGTCGCGATTATTTCTAACTGGCAGCTTCCCAAATGGAAGATATGATGGACGGCAGTCAAGCATCGCTGAACTCTACAGATGTGACGTCACAAATAGTTTGACCAATCGCGAAGCGTGGCATTCTGAGGCACTTCTTTGCATGGGAGACATTCTGGAGTTTCTGCCACCAGATGGCAGTCCAGGCGAGGGTGCCACGAAAGGCAGCAAGCTGCGGCCCGCTAACGCTCGGAGTGTGTGTTGAGGGGTTGTTGTTGCTGGTTTTTAACAGTTTGCGCGTAATATGTCAGTAACTATTTTATGGGATGGGTATTTGCTATGTTCCTACATCCAGCGGAGCAGGTGGGGATAAGTTCCCAGTCGAGAAATCCGAGAAAAGGCGTGGATTCTGGAAAATTAAAGAGAAACCTGCTTCAAACGATCTAAGCACTCCCTTGTAGGTATCCATGTGTGGCACATTTCGAAAAGTATGATTGTGTTGCTGAGATGTGGCATGATGAGTATTTCTAGACTAACATGAAATATGCTAATGTTTGCTTACCAACTGCCGACGATCTTTCTCATGTACTACGTTTGAATGCCTTACGGTCGGAGAAGTGCCTGGGAGGGCACTTGCCCCCTCCCCATGTTGGATGTGCCCTTCAAATAATTTCAACTTCTAATATTGGGCCTTAATGTGGTATCGCCCAATCCATTTGAGCCTGGCCATTGCCTTCATGTATTGTGCCCTCCTAATAATTTTCAGAAACCTACACCTATGCTAGGCAGCTACCAGGGACATTGTTGTGTATACCTGAAGAGTGCAACTATCCCAGGGGCGGATACATGAGAGCACTGGGGGTATGCCCCCCATGGAAAGATGGCGCCCGTCTGACCGAAGTACTTAGCTGGGAATACTAGAGTGCAACGACACCCTCGCTCAATTTTCAGCCGATGACGCTGCTCTGAGGGGAAATGCGCCCTCTTTAGGGTAAACGGTGCCCTTTTCAATACGGTCGAGTGCACACATCCCTCCTCTCAACATACATTCAGGAAAATGCGCACCTCCAGGGACTTTCGCAGCGGCGGCCCTTCGAGGAAATGCCCCCCCCCAGACGAGTGTTGCCCTGGAAATTTCTGGATCCGCCTCTGACCTGTCCGTGTGCGCAATGTTGAGATCCCTGGCCGAAGCTAAGTCTGGAAAACTCACACTACATGCACTGTGATGGTTGTTTGAAATATAAAATTTGATAATGTGGTTGGGAAATTACTGCATACGTGATGGAATGGAATAAGAGATCAACCAGTAAACGATAACGTGCATTATGTACGAAACATCACACCAACCGCTGAGGACATCAGGTACACATTCAGATCACATCACACAATATACAGGTCTCATTAGCGGCGGATCCAGGAGCCAATGGTGCCACGCCCACCCATCGTGCAAAGGGCGTGGGCATGGCACATGGGCATGCCTCGACTTTTTAGGCCCCTAGCGTGATTTTCAGGGGCCTGGTCCGTCTCTTTGGGGCTACCATCGTGATTTTCAATGGCCACCGCATGACTTTTTGGGGCCCCAGAGTGATTTTCAGGGGTCCCGGCGCGAACTTTTGGGGATCCCATCGTGATTTTCAGGTGTCCCGGTGCGACTTTGTGGGGTCCCAGCGCGATTTTCAGGGTCCCGGCTCGACCTTTTGAGTCCCCTGTGATTTTTAGGGGTCCGGTCTGTCTTTTTCGGTCCCGCAGCATCATTCTCGATGACCACCGCACGACTTCTTGGCCCCAAGCGTGATTTTAATGGGGCCCGGTGCGACGTTTTGGGGCCCCAATGGTATTTTCAGGTGCCAGGTCCCACTTTTGGCAACCCCAGGGTAATTTTTTGGAACCATGAAGCCATTTTTGGGGCCCAAATTTAATTTTCAGGGTCCTCGTTGCAATCTTGGGGGCCCAGTCATTTTCAGGGTTCTGCGCGACTTATTGAGCCCCCAATGTGATTTGTTTAATCGACTTCGGTGCGATCCTTTGGGGGCCCAGCGGGTTTTCTACGCGGCCGAGCGCAATTTTTCCGAACCCCGGCGATATTCTTGGGGGCCCAACAGCCTCTCAGGGATTGTGGGACAAAAGGGTACTGTCCCCTTTGCCCCTCCTTCGGTAGGCCACTGGTTCTACCCATACACAGAAGTTACCCATATGCGAAACCTGGAACTCAGCTCCGAACTCACCAACACCAAGTAATTAATTTTAGGAAACTTCTTCCACTCCAATTGCCCTGTTGTTACCCTGTTGTAGACGTAGTTAGGACTGATTGCTTGGCGGGTTGGGTCATTTTGAGTGCTCGCGACCTTGTAAAAAATACCTGAGATTGATGAATAGACGACGGTCTGCTAAAGAGGGTAGGTTGGTATCTGTTTGCATTGCTAGAATTAGTGTAGCCTTCAACGCGCCAGTGATGATTCTGAGGCGGGAAGATTGAATAGTGTCAAGTCGTTTACTAAGAGAAGGACTTGCCATTGAACAAACAAACCAATTGTATTCGAGAATTGAGCGTATTACAGCGATGTAAAGAGTGCTTAGGGTCTTACGGTCAGATCCCCAAGTGCGGCCGGACAAACATTTAAGTATATTTACACGAGTCAAACGTCGGCTTCGCACTTCTTCTATTTGTTTCTGGAACGTCAAGCGGCTCTGAAGGGTAATTCCTAGGAATGTATGTGAAGTGACTACGGGAACAGGATGGCCATCTAACTGCAACGCTAAAGGGTTTCTAGTTATAGCACCGCGCTTGAAAATCAATGTTGCTGATTTCGGAGCAGAAAGGAAAAAGTCCCACTTTTTACACCACTCAACACAACGATACAAGACGGTCTGTAGTACGGAAAACGAACGACTAACTGTGACATGGGAACACCAAAGGGCGATATCATCAGCAAAGAGGGAATAATGTACCGATGGGAAATCCAGCGCTATATCACAACAAAATAGCATTGATGGCAACAAGAAATGTGGTGGGAGACACCACGCTGCCCCGTGGGAGGCCGTGGTCGAGTATATGTGGGTCGGAGGTTACGAACTGGCAGCGTACTTGAAACGTGCGTTCTTTTAGAAAATGCGTAATTAAATTTGTCAAATTCCCCTTTATTCCGAGTTTGTGTAGTTTTGCAAGTACTGTGCCTCGGTACACTTTATTAAATGCCGCGGTGAGGTCTAAGAAAACCGCTACCGTAGGTTGGTGGTTTGCAAAGCCATTTTGGACAGAGGATACTAAACGAACTATGTTTGTTGCTAAAGTCATAAAGTCATGAAGTGTTAAGGCTTAATAAGAGCCACAGGGGCCCATCTGGGTTAAGCCTGTCTAGAAAAGGTACTAGAAATGTACATACGCTCACCCCAATCAATCCCTTATCTCAAGTTCCTAGGAAGCTATATATCCCAGCCTATTTAGCACCATCTAGCATCTAGCACCATCTAGAAAAACTTTTCATCACCTTCTCCAACTTGTACAAATTGCGGAATTGCATCGTACCCAAACATGGTATTTATCAGAATGATTAGATCGCCCATGGCGTTGAACGATAAGCCATGGGTTAGGAAAAATACCAGAACCAATAGTATGGCCTCATTCCGGGACACAGCGCCTTCCGTTGCGAACTTGGCGTCCGTTGTGTCATGCTTCAAGAATTCTGACCAGTCCTGCAAATACCAAAGCAAACGTAACAATCATCATATTCGTAGCGTAGCACTACAATTATACAAGTACTGTTACGTTCACAAGACATTAATCGTCCGTGTCCTTAACCATGCTGCCGACTCTCCACTTTACCTCAGCTAGAACTCCCACCGAATCGGGATGACATTACCTCTGCTCTGTATATATATATATATATATATATATATATATATATATATATATATATATATATATATATATATATATATATATATATATATATATATATATATATATATATATATATATATATATATATATATATATATATATATATATATATATATATATATATATATATATATATATATATATATATATATATATAATATATATATATATATATAGTCATATAGACAGTCTCCCGCTCCTCGATATCCGGTTCGCTCAATCTGGTGCCCTGCTCCATGATGTCATGGTGATGATGGCTCATCCTGGTTATCATTCTCTTCAGATGTTTGAACGTCAATTTGCATTCCAACGAGGCTGAAGATAGCTTAGGGCAATGATTGAATAAAGAAACAAATAAAGGAACCCTGTTCCTGACCATGAACAAATTTAAAGACCTCGATGAGATCTCCTCTCAGTCTTCTATATCTAATTGAAAACATATTCAGTTTCTTCAAGTTATTGCCAGCTTGAGGACTGTAACTTCCCCTCAGCATGGCTATGCCCAGGAGGTAGATACCAGCAGGGAGAAAGATCAGTGTGCTGTACACAAATGCTGACCAGCTTCAAACCAGGCATGATCTATTTATGAGTGGCAGAGAATAAGCCTGATATAATTTGTATTGCTGAAGTAATCACAAAAGTTTAAATTTGCTATATATCCTGCTCTACTGGCTCTCTCTCTCTCTCTCTCTCTCTCTCTGTCTCTGTCTCTGTCTCTGTCTCTGTCTCTGTCTCTGTCTCTGTCTCTGTCTCTGTCTCTGTCTCTGTCTCTGTCTCTGTCTCTGTCTCTGTCTCTGTCTCTGTCTCTGTCTCTGTCTCTGTCTCTGTCTCTGTCTCTGTCTCTGTCTCTGTCTCTGTCTCTGTCTCTGTCTCTGTCTCTGTCTCTGTCTCTGTCTCTGTCTCTGTCTCTGTCTCTGTCTCTGTCTCTGTCTCTGTCTCTGTCTCTGTCTCTGTCTCTGTCTCTGTCTCTGTCTCTGTCTCTGTCTCTGTCTCTGTCTCTGTCTCTGTCTCTGTCTCTGTCTCTGTCTCTGTCTCTGTCTCTGTCTCTGTCTCTGTCTCTGTCTCTGTCTCTGTCTCTGTCTCTGTCTCTTCTCTTCTCTCTCTCTTCTCTCTCTCTCTCTCTCTCTCTCTCTCTCTCTCTCTCTCTCTCTCTCTCTCTCTCTCTCTCTCTCTCTCTCTCTCTCTCTCTCTCTCTCTCTCTCTCTCTCTCTCTCTCTCATACTATCCTGTTTAAAAAAAAAATTGATACATCCATGTCAAATCTGGAAGCCAGAAAGAAATGAATCCGTGTTTACATAGTTGATTAAGTGCTATTAGTTCATCTCAAACTGCACATTTTTTACCAGCATTGGATGCAAATAAAACTTGGGTGGTGACACTGGTTGTTGGCCACGTCTATAGAAGCCCTACATCAGGTGCAAGCCAGACCAGTTAACTGCATAGTCTGCTAAGAACAGTGGCAAACAGTCATTCTTCTCACTTGATGATCATGGGTAATTTTAGCTTTGGTGATATTGACTGGGAATGTAATCTAAGCACCTGGAATATATCCCAAGCACCTGAGTCCCACCTGTCTCATCTGTTCTTGGGTGCTGTTAGAGAGGGGACGAGTGGTCTAGGGGTTAGATGCTCGTCTCACAATCGAAAGATTGTGGGTTCGAATCTCACCTGTCGCTACTCTTCGCCCGCGACCAATCGGCGTGTGAGATTGGCGACGCTATATGACTCAACGGTCGACGTGTCGTAAAACCAATAACCAACCAACCAACGGATGCTGTTAGAGACTGTTTCGTACGCCAGCATGTGCAAAGGTCTACTCATTTCAGGCACAGTAATCACCCACACACCCTTGACCTAGTTTTTACTGATAAAGAAGATGTGGTTGAAGACATCACTAGCCTTCAAGAATCGGGAAAGAGTGACCATGTGGTGTTGAAGTTTAATCTGACTTGTTTCTCAACCGCCCCAAACAGGAGATTACTAAAGCCAGCCATTCATAGAGGTGACTACAGGATAATGCAATTGCTATTGAGAGGGGTTCATTCGGAAGCATTAGAGACCCCATGCCTGGAGGAGAGTTATGACTTTTTCCTTTCCAATTGAGAGGGATATCCTGAAACTGAATTTTGTGTTCATTTTAACCCTTCAGTATGAGAACGAAGTGCTTTCAGGCACTACTTTGAAGCCTCCCAAAATGGGATTGACAATTTGACCCTATTTTGCCTCGACATTCTGTATGTGTATCAACAGGACGATTGTTTTTCCTTTCTCTATCATGAAAAATGTATAAAATAATTATTTACATGGTTGCTGTGCTTGCAATTGTAACCATTAATACCATGGGAGTTGCAAAATTCGGCTGAAAAGCGGTTTGCCCAATTTTCCAGAGGTCCAAGCACTGGTGAATTACATATGGATACATTATATTTATTCAATTCCAGATGTGTTCAAGTTCCCTAGTAATGATGTTTAAAATGAGCTCACATGATCAAACCACATGAGTGTGCCGTTTCTTCCCTAAGATGACAAGAAGTGCAGCCCTGACTCATTGTTATTTCCGCCTCTTAGTTTTCTTTTACAAGTACGTCACTCCCGATTTTTACGAAGTGAAGAAAAAAATGTATTGGATCCGTTAGTTCTGCTGAGGTGGCAGTTTTAATGAACGCACGTCTTCGCAGGTACGTAGACTAGTGGCGGCGACAGCCAACGATTGCACACCTGGTGACGGCGGCAGCCAACGATTGCACACCTGGTGACGGCGACAGCGGACAATTGTACACCTGGTGACGGCGACAGCCGACAATTGTACAACTGGGGCGGCGGCAGCCGAGGATTGCACAACCGACTGAAATGGAAGACATGGAAAACGTTGAGTCGGAAACCTGCTGCACATCGTGTCGGAAGGTGTTTACCAAGAAGTGCTGGATCCAGCCTCCTGATCCGAAAGTCGGTCCGTTCTTCTGGATCACCTTTGTCCTCTCAATCATCTCTCATCTTGTCGCCGTCGTGTTGAACTTTGTGACCCTCTACCGCTGTGTCGTCAGCAGAGATTGGTGGTATTTCTCCATATTGCTGGTCACAATGGTGCTCGTTCAGATTCCAATCGGTTTGTTTTCGTACTGGTGGCATCGTAGAGACAGTCACGACAGACGTGTGTCCCTGCCTGTGCGGATTTTGCACTTGCTGACGTTCGCCTACGTGAGACGCACGTACCTTCTGGGACGGCAGGCTCGTCAGTGTACATCATCGAAAACGGCAGTCGACTACCACTGTTTTTACCTGATGCAGGCCGACCTGTCGTTCTTGAGGCTCGTGGCCGTGTATGTCGCGTCTGCGCCACAGCTGGTGTTCAAGCTGTACCGGCTGATGGAGCTTTGGACCACCGACGGCAACGCCAGCTACTTCTTCTTCTTCAATGTTCGCACACCACTGTCTGCGGTCTCTTCCGGGGTGATTTTTGCCGTGGCGACGGCCGTCTCGCTGGCTCTCAGCACCATGTCCTACGGCAAGGCCGCTCGACAGCACAGATACGACAAGCGGGAGCTGTCGTATGCCTCTATGCTGTTGCAATGCGTCTATCGTGTTTGCTTCCTGGCCTCTAGGATAGTGGCACTGCTGTTCCTGTTCCGCATGGGACTGGTGTTCGCCTGCGTTGTGTGTCTTTGTCTTCTAATTGTCTTGTTCATTTGGTTCCGGTGCATGAAAACCGACTTCACCGAAAACGGCAGGCAGGAGTTTGTTTTTCACTGCTTGATGTCCTTTATACACCTGTTCGGTATGCTCAACATGAAGGACAACGCGGCACGATCACGGTACGCGTGGTATTACACAGTGAGCCTGATCGTAGAGTTCGCTGTTCTGCTGACATTTGCGTCCACCAATAGGGGATACTGCCTGCTGCCGCTCTTCATCCTGCTGTTCTTTGTTGGTTTGCTGTGTCATCGTCTGGAGCACGGGCTCTTCCACCCGGGCGAACACGAGGAGAGGGAACTCTATAGTCCTCGTCTGCCTAGCGCCTGGGAGAATGAGTGCGAAGTGTGCATGAGACAGCCAGATACAACATTCGATCCGCTGTACGCCCACTAATCCCCGTCTAAAATCTTCGCCCTAATCCCCCCCCCACAAGAAAATGTCAACAGAAAAGCTCAAGTAGCGTAGATTTGTTCGGCACACCTCTACCAACAAGACTGAAGCCGGCCTGCGACTCATCTTTGTTGCGCGCGCTATCGCCAAAATTAAAATGTTGAGGGGTGTATGATGCACACCAGCCACTTGCATAGGATTTGAGGTTAGGGGCGCGTCCAATCCTATGTAAGTGGCTGGTATGTATCATACACCCCTCAACGTTTTATGTTGAGGGGTGTATGCTTCATACCAGCCACTTGAATAGTTCGCGATCGGTGATGTAAAATAAAAATACAGTACCTCCATTGGGTTCGGTATTGACGGACACACCAATGTGATTGAATGTCGGGCGCGAGTGGAGTTTGCCAAGTATGTATGTTGTGCGTTTTTTCTGAATGGACCCACGGTTTTTCACATTGCCTTTTTCTGGTTGGACACATGGTCGCGTTGGGTCATGACCACCGACTGTGATACCGGGGTGTCGTCACCTGTGGTGCGTTGAGCTGTGATGTCCGTCTCGACCGTAGCCAAATGCTCGAATTCTGGTCCGGGTTCCTGTGTTTGCTGTTGGCCGGTGCACCCCAAAACCATCGGCACACCGCGGGATGGGGCTGGAGCTGCTGGGTAGTGAAAGTGTGGGATATATCTGAGATAACTGAAATAATTTTAACGCAAGCAAGAGGGGACGGGAAATTGCTGACTTCATGATGTTGTTTACTACTTGTTATGGGTGCAATATAATCCACATGGGTTGACGCACCCTTAACCCACAATAATAATAATCATCATCGTTGTTTACTGAGCGAAATGTCTCCCTGTGGGCGTTGTGAGCGATGTCAGCCGCCGCCTGACGGTCGCCTCCCCTCACGCGTGTATAGCGTGTTAAAATTGCGTGGGCGGGAATGGCAGCGGCCGAATCTCGACGTCAAAATGGTCGCCTGCTGTTCATTGTGGGATAGCCATTTTTTTTTTTTTTTTTTTTTTTTTTTTTTTTTTTTTGGGGGGGTTTTGGGTTGGGGGGGGGGGGGGGGGGGGGGGCCCGGGTTTTTTTTTTTTTTTTTTTTTTTTTTCCCCTTTTTTTTCCTCCCTCTTTAACCCAATTTTTCCTAGGGGCAACTGTGCTTTTAGTTTCATGCCATACGATATTTTTATAAATCGCCTAATGACTAGAGCTGTGCTTGCAACCGCCTTTTTGTAACGCGAATATTGCTACTGTTGGCTTAAAATCGTGAGGTTTCCTGTAGTGTCGTGCTGGATGCTGAGTGGTGGGCATTACAAGTACCACTAGTCGACCACGTTGATGTCCTATTGAGCAGTTGTGCTGTGCTGCGTCGTGTGTCAAGATCACGAATACCACGGACGTCAAGGCAATGATGGCGTCACTAGTTTGTTTATTGGTTGGTTCTCAACGCGCCTTATACACGATCACGGCTAATGGCGCCGCCTGCACTGTTTCGTCGGTGGGCCGCGGTATTCGGAAATGTCCTGAGTGGTGCGAGTGTAGAACCCGGGACCTTTGGCACCCAGAGGTCAACACTTTAACCACTAGGCCATCCCCGTCCCGGCGCCAACCAGTGACAAATGTTTTTGGCCTTTCGATCCTGCAGATGCAGTGATGGAAAGATATGTGCATGCTGTAAATACACTCGTTCAGATGCATAGCGGTCCTCCCACAACAGAGCGCTACCTCGCGCGACATAGTCGCTGGAACGGTGGATGAGTGGAACACTGCCAATGATTGTATCGACCACGTTAAATATTTATCATTTAATGTAGCGCAACGACGGTGGATTATTCAAATCCTTCCGAAGGAGGTCGTGGTTACAAATATAGAATGTGGGGAAAACTGACGTGGCGAGGGTGGGCGCTGTATAACTCATACAGTTGATGCGCCCCTAAACCCAAATAACAACAACGACGTGGCGGGAGCCCCCGTGTTGGAGTGTTGCCACACGGTAGGGTGGTGCTGTACTACTGACGGTACAGCTGATAGTGCTACTGAAAGTGCCGCTGATGGTGCTGTTGACGGTGCTACTGAAATCGTTTAGGGACACAGAAATATGATGCCGGGAATCGACAAATCATGCCGGGACATGGAAAAGCGATCCGGCGACCCGGACTGGGAAAATTTCAGAATTCGTCAGGAAAAATCGTGTCGAACACAGAAAACTCGAATCGGGGCCGCGGAACCTCGCGTCTGGGACCCCAATATCGGCCCGGGCCCGGAAAAATAACGCCAGTCACGAAAATTTGCGCTTACGCCCAAACGTTGCATCGGTGCCATAACTATACAAAACTGGGCCCAAAAAACACATTTGGATGCCGAAAACGTTCCGGGGCCTTCCAAAACGCACCGGGTCCCGCAAAAAGTGGCAGGGCTTAAAATATAGGCCTACGCTGCAGATCTAAACGGACATGCCGGGAGTCCTAAACACACCGGAGTCCCTCAAAGTGCACTGGGGTCGCAAAAACAGCACGAGTCTCGAAAACAGGTCAGGGACCGTAAATAGCGACATGATCTTCAGCCCGCGCTATCTCTCCGGTCAAACCCTCGCACCTCGTCTCGGGGGTCGTTGAAAACTCCCTGGCTAACCTCCGAACTAGGCGTTGCAAGGAACATAGCGGGTTACCATGGGAAAGCCTTGAGTAGGATTCAAAAATGGTCGGATTTTTTTATTTATTTATAATTTTGAAGCCCAAAATTATAATCTAAAAAACGATTACATAAAATATTTGATATCGGCATATTAGGGTAGTTTCGGCCGTTCAATGAAATGTTTGAAATGTGACCAGCTATGCGCAACGCACTGCAACCTGCGTTCTTTTTTTTGCGTCACCGGCCTCACCCCTGCCCGAGACGAAGCAGCTAGTACATAGTACAGCTGGAGCGGCCGTCATCTCGGCTATCGCTGGACTGTCTTTTCCGCCATCGCTGAAGCGACGGAGGATGTTGGGGAAATTGCGGCCAGGAGATTGAGACGGCTGTCGCCGTTTGGGCGGTCGCCACCGCTGGGACGGCCATGGCCACAGGAGGGAGGGGGGGGGACTGCTGCTAAGCTGACGATGGCTGCTGGGACGGCCATCACCACTGAAATGGTCGTAGCCACTGGGACGGTCATCACCACTGGAGTGGTCGTAGCCACTGGGGCGGCCGTGGCCGTCGCCGCTGAAACGCCGTGGTCACTTGAGCTATTGTAGCCGCGGGCGGCCGCTGCTGCGGAGGTGACGGTGGCTGCCGGGACGGCTGTAACCAATGGGGCGGCTGTCACCGCTGGGACGACCGTGGCGACTAGAGCGCTTCCGCTGAAGTAGCCTTCGCTGCTGTGGTGGCCGTGGCTACTGGGACGGCCGTCGTCGCTGCAGCGGCCGCCATCGGCGTTCAGGAAGTAGCATAGTTTCGGCGTTTCTGTCCTCAAGAAACGGTTTAGTGTCTCAGCAAGTGACGGCACTTTTTCAGGATGGATGTGCACCACAGCGAGACATTCGTTCACCACTCATGGTCTTCTCTGGCTTTTTGGGGCCCTTCCCAGTCTTCGACAACATTTATGGCTCTTAAGGATATCTTAGTTCTGAGACAGGCCCCCAGTATCGTCACACTCACCGTAGGTTTTCAAGGACTACTATCTCTCAGGGGCCCCGATCCCTCAGGTGCTCAGTCGAAACCTCAGGGACATCCCTGTCCACTCATTTATGGCTATCATTCATCCGTTTGGAGCCCTCTACAACTTGCATGGGCCATTCCCAGAGCTCGACAAACCCGTCCAGCTTTCAGGGCATCCAGCTTTTTCTAATAAACATTGCCAGCTCTCGGAGCTCTTTTACTTTTAGGGGCTCTCTTCAGGGCTGCTCACAAACCTCAGGAACATCCCAGTGCAGCCCTCGTTTGCCCTCATGGCCTCAGTCAACTCTCAGACTGGATGTCTTCAGGTCTCAAAGACGCTTTCCACACGAGCCGTTACTTCTTACATTTTGATTTTTCCTCGGTATATATGTGCCTACGCTTTGCGGGGTCCTTGCGGGCCCCTCAAGGCGGTAGCCTGGGCGGCTCTCTTGGACCCGACAAGGGGCTGGACCGTTTTACTTTTCCCCCTTGGCTGCCCCACTGCTTTTTAATACCCCGGGCCCCTGCATAGGCTTTAGTCGTTAGCACCGGGAACCATCCACTTCGGCTCGGACCGTCTCCGTGGCTCGGGGGCCTCTTCATCGGCCTCAGGCCCGCTATCAGCCCTGGCTCCTCCATCAGCGTGAGCCAAAGCCGACCCAGTGGCCCCCTGCACGTCCGGCCTTCAGCCCCTGCAGCCACCTCAGGAGCCCTCTTTAACGACCCAGGGTCTTTCCCACCAGGCCGGAGATCTCTTTTCAAGAGTTTGGGTCTCCTCGGTCAGGTCAGGTGTCCTCTCTGCAGCTTGGACCCCCGCCTTCTGCCCGGGGCCCTTCATATTGACTCCGTCGACCCAGAAGAGCCTCACGTTAGCCCGGTCCAGGTCCCTTAATATCAACCCGAAGGCACTCCCCGCTCACTCGGGGCGCTTTTCATCTGCCCGGGACTCTCCCTCAGCCCGGGCCCGTTTTGTTGGTCCAGGGGCCCTTCACGTCGGCCCAGAGCACTTGTGGATATCCTGTGCCTACGTCTTGAGGGACCCTTGCGGGCCAATGAAAGCAGCCGCCTGAAGGACCCCCTCGGACACTTCAGGGAGCGGCTGCCTCCTTCCACCACTGGCCGGGTATCGAAAACAAATTGCCCAGAGGCCCCACACAACCGCGCTGGGGCCTCCAACAATCGTGGTGGGGCATCAAGTTTCGCGTCGGGCCTGAAAAATTCGCGTTGGGACTCCAAATAAATGCAGCGGGTCTCCGAAAACTAGCGCAGGGGCTCGATGCTATTAGGTGAATGCATCGCAACTGGGTTTCCATACAAATCGGCTAGATGGTATTAAGTGAATGAGTGCATCACACTTGGGCTTCCATATCAATCAGGGGACGTGTGACTATCGACACATGACATGCGCTTGCTTGTGTTGTACAAAACACGAAGTGGTCCCATGACTGGAGCACACAGAGCTACATTCAACTGCGCTGTGCTCAGCTTGCTTGTCCGCTCGCCTGGTGTCCTTAATGATGCATTACACTGTTTTCACCGTCAAGTACAGGCGGACGATAGCCATCTTTCGATACAAGCAGTGTCGATGGCGTTATATTGCATGAATGGAACAAAATACACGCGGGAAAGCTACTTCTTGCGCTTCGTATTCCCTCGCTTCCGCGTCATTTTATTTAGGTGTTTGTGTCCTCTGAAGTCTGTCGAGGTGCCACGGCGTGGTCGCTTGCCGCTGCCAGCCGCCTCCCACGCCAGCTGCTTCTGATCTGCGTGCAGGAACGACACCTTTAGACCGCCAGCCATTGGGCATGCAACATAATCAGCTGTGGGGAGAGGAAATGAAGCCCACTGATGTTCTTGCAGCCGGTGGACCGACTGCGCTGATGGAAATCGCACTCGACAGCCCTAGCATTATCGGGGCCGGGATCGTGGCCGGGGTCGAAAGTCGTGGCCGGGGGAACTCCATGTATTTGGTATCAGAAAAACCTAAGGTGAAATAGCACTTGGTGTTGTCAGCTGGACTGCATACGCAACAGTTTTATGTCGGCAACGTCTCCTTGCATGTCTACAAACACTGCCTACCTCGATATGCTCACTCTAGATATGCTCACTTTTATTATACAAGGCAAACAGGAAAGCCGGAGAACAGAACATATACGTATGTATGCATGCATAGTGTATGTTTGTATGTGTATGTGCATAGGTACATGCATGCATGCATATATTGGGGAACAAGCTCCGCCTTCATGTTAAAATATACGAACAAGCAATCGTTGCACCTTCCGGTATGGGTGATTGGTTGGTTATTGGTTTTTGCGACACGTCGACCGTTGAGTCATATAGCGTCGCCAATCTCTCACGCCGATTGGTCGCGGGTGAAGAGTAGCGACAGGTGAGATTCGAACCCACAATCTTTCGATTGTGTGACGAGCATCTAACCCCTAGACCACTCGTCCCCCCGGTATGGGTGATTCAAATTGATGAACTTTGCGATGTGTTTTGAACTGCCACTGGACGCCGCCAGGATCCATTGTTGGTTTCAGCGAAAGTGAAGTGGGAACCAACGCAAAGTGATAATACAATGGGACACACGGGCAATCTAAGCAAGTCACAAGTCATAGTCATGCCGATCGTCGTCGGTCGGAACGCTCTGGCTCGGGCTCTAAGACCAACCGACCCTAAGCCTGTTCCCGCTGCGTCTTGACCCACGAACAAGCGACCTCTAGGCAGACGGAGCCAAAATTTGCAATTCACAAAAGTTCCAAAGTAAGAGTTCAAAAGGGTGGAGCTTAGCTTATGAATCAGACTGATTACGAATAAAACTGGAACCGAAACGGAAATTTGTCACGTTCTGATCGGATGGTTTATAACCAAAAGGTGTAAAACTAGAGTGTCGTCATCAAAACGGGTAAATCGGTAAATGGAACGGCCAGCGAATCACTAACTCGGGCAGAACTAAACTTTGGATTGAGAAGGTCTCTTCCCTCCACTACCTCGGACTACTATTCGGACTATTTTTTGGCCCACCATTATCTGCCACTCACATTTCAGCCACCCATTTCTAAGCAGTGATAACCAGTGGCAGGTCATAATTTTCCTTCGTCTGCTACCACCCTTGGTTGAAAGTTACACAGGATGGCACGACCGAAATCTTGAAATGGACGGGTGATTAAGCGCTGTGAGATGTACGCGACGATAGCTCATTTGCTTTCCCGGCTTCCCGGGCAGTGGGCTTCCTTGTCCCGTCGACACCCGGAGTAGTAGAATAGAAAGGAGAGAGGAGAGGAGAGTTGCTTTGCCGTCGTATCCCGCAGACCGAGATCTCAAAAGTTGTTTTTATGTATTCACGGTGCCGGAGCATGGGACCCCCCCATGCTCGGGGATCCCATGTGATCTATATTGGCATAAAACATGCAAGAGAGCGTAGAGAAAAACGGTAAAATTGCATGTAAACCAATGGTGAAGGGAAGCCTTCAAACCCGCTACCAAACCAACTTCGTGGGGCCCCGGTTGAGTGGCTGCTTATTTTTGCAAATGTGGCTGACAACATGTTGTAGCCTATATGGCCGCATTCATGCTCTTCATTATTGTAGCCCAATATTTGGTGGCATCCTTTATCAGCGACGGGCATAAGGTCTGTTCTGTCTCTCATCCAACAATTCAGTGTGGCTCACTAGCGGATCTAGGCTATGCAATAACCTTAGAGGAAAATTACAGGAGCGGTTTTCAAGGGTAACTTGGGTTAGCATAACTTAACCCACTTGCATCACTCTGAAGCTTTATTTTGCATGGAATTTGTGTCACATATATTAGTGGCGCAGTCGTAATGACAATTAAATATGTGGGATCAATTCCTTCGATGTGTGCCCTTAAAAATAGCCAAATATCTTAGTACTTCTGCTTAATAATTTCATGCACTTAGTTTACCTAGTATAAGATAGATCAGAGATATATATTTAGTATAGATTAGTTTACTTCGTAGACTAGATCTAGAAGTAACTTGTTACTTGCAAGGTTTTCCTGTACATTTTTCAACCACCGCCATATGATGCTGCTTCTCAACTAGAAACATCTAACGTAAGGTATTTGTTGAACAATTCCAATTACAAATAGCAATGCAAAGCAACGCACATTTGCAATGCAGAGCTAGTCTACGCTTTAAACTAAGCCGGTATAAACTAGGCAGCTGAATTGACCTTCGTTGACGATATCTTGCGCATATGATTCGTACTTGGCGACCTGGTTGTTTGATGCTGGGTACTAATACTAAATGCTGAACATCACTAAATGGTTTGATGCACGCAGCAAACAACTTAAGGGGTAACCAACATAATTTGAATATTAACCTCTTATCAGATTATCATACATCCATGGAAACATTTGTGTAGTCTCGACGTTAAGATGTGATTTGTAATGTAACCTAAGCTCACCTAGCCTGACCTGTTTTTGAGAAAAAATGGGAGAATTCCACCCCCTATTTTTAACATTTTGTATAACTTACAACAAAAGCTTAACCCAACCTACCTAGCATAATAGGTATTATTCTAGATCTAGGTAAAATGTGACTTGATTTTTTTTTTAATACAGGGTATTTTAATGTAAAAATCATGATGCAACCACCCATCTTCTCTGCAAATAATTATTTTTCAGTTGGCAAACAAATACACGACCATAATCTTCACTGCAAACATAGCACATCGCGTATAATTATCCGTACCTGGTGTGTCACAGACGTGATAAAGGAGACATTCAACACTTCATGCACTCTATTTAATACTCTGTCATCGAAAACCTTATGTTTCTGCCTTAATTCGACATTATCTCCGAGAATGAATACTCGCAATACATCGCGCCAGCAACCGTCGATAAGGGCCGGAAATTTCTTGCGATGCTGTATTATGTTATTTTTAATATATTTGATGACGTCATGGCGGAAAAATTTGTTTAAGACGATTCTGGTTTTCCGGTTAGCTTAGGTTAGGTTAGGTTAGATTAGATTAGATTATGATATAATATATTTTATATATTATGCTACGTTATCTTAGTCTAGGTTAGGTTTTTTTTTCTTCCCCCGACTTAATGCATATGACTTCATCAAATCATTATGACGTCATCAACCGTCGCTGACTTAAAAGTAATCATTTGCGGAGAAAATGAGTGGTCGCATCATGATTTTTACGTTAAAATACCCTGTATTAAAAAAAAACTTTAAAAAATCGCATTTTACCTGTTTCTGGAAATTTACCGCATAATATAACCTAGCGCCTTTGTTTGCTTCATGGAGGTAAATTGTGTTCAAAACTTGTGTCATGGTTACCTTAAACTGGAATAGAAGGTAGGTAGGTAGGGGAAGCTGGGGTATCAACATATTATGTTTTCCGAACACCTACCTTTGGATGTCTCCCATGTCATGTTCAAGGAATAAATAACAAAAAGATGGTGGTATTCAAACAATGAACATCTCAATCAAAATATAGTGAAGTCCATGGGTGCTACTTTTAGGCTTCAGAGAGCAGTTGGCTTAAGAAAACCATAAGGAAGTGACCTCCAATATTTTTGGGGCAATCACTCCATTATTTTTGGAGGCTTCTAATAGCTTGTACCACAACAGCTACAGTGAAGTAACCCTACACAACATTTTCATGTTCAGAATATGGAACACCACTATGAAATAATTATATGTTTTGAAGTTACTCTTTGCAAGTGGTTAGAAGATTTTTGGTTTGTTTTATTTTAAGGTGTTTTGGGAATTTTGGAAATTTCTTTCATAATGCCATGTTATTTGTGATTCAGAAGATGGGACCACTAGTTTTGGGGGCTCGTGCTTACCTTTCAGTGTATAATAAGGGTGATTCCTATACTGTGTCATCCAAGCTGCAATGCTGTTCTCTATGCCATAATTTATCCACCCTTCACCTGGTGCATTATCAGATGTGGTTAAGTGGAAATTAAACACTCCATGCAGTTGATTCAACACTTCTTCACATCAAAAATGCTTAGTTTCTACTTTTTTGCCACATGTATCTGCAAGCTTCTTGACCAACATGCAGTCAAGCAGAAACTTGTGGGGCTGTCAGGTATGGAGCTGTCCAGTAAGGGTGATGTCATAGGGCTTTAATTTTTAGACATTACAATATCAGTTTATATTATTTCAGGTTAGATAGCATTTTATTTGGTTTGATTAGGTTATATTTCCATGTTTACTTATCATATTGGTAAAATTAGAGATTACTGCTTGTTAGTTTCATGAAATACAATGGCATTATATTAGTTTAGGTTATATTAAAATTAATTAGGTTAGGTTGGGTTAGGTTAGGTTCAGTTAGGTTTTCCTATTTAATTATTATACCATTAAAATGACCAGCTCCTGGATGTAAATGTAATATATTCTGGCAGAGAATGGTGGCAGCTCATCCTTCTGGCACCATTATGTTGGGATGTTGGTGAGTGTGGTTGTGTGTGAGACATAAAAGACATAAAAGATCAGTGCAACTATGAGCCACAAGGGCCGTTCTTGGTTGCACTCTGTACACTGAACCAGTTGTCCACCAGGTGTGTTGATCAACTCTCCCTGGAATACAGAAAAACAAGCCCCCTATTCTTATAATGATTGTCTATGCTGTTCTTAAAGATGTTCAGTGTGTTGCTACTGACAATGGTTTCTGGCAGCTGGTTCCAGTGTTCTACTACCCTGTTGTGAAGAAGGACTGTCTTAACCTTGTCCTGCTGTGATTAACTTTAATTTTGAATTGATGACCTCTAATTGCATCATTTCTGTTAAATTCAAACAGTTCCCTGAGATAACCCTGTTCCTGACCATGAACAAATTTAAAGACCTCGATGAGATCTCCTCTCAGCCCTCTATATCTAAGTGAAAACATATTCAATTTCTTCAATCTTTCCTCATATGCCAGGTTGCCCATACCATTCACCATTTTTGTTGCCCTCTTTTGTACTCTCTCTAAGAGCCAACAATCTTTTTCATAACTAGGGGACCAAGCTTGGACACAATATTCCAGATGTGGCCTGACATATGCACAATAAAGTTTCATGATGACTTCCTCACTTTTGTATGATACGTTCCTATTTATTGCCCCAAGCATTCTTAGTGCCTTCTTCCTGGCTTCTTTGGTCTGTTCTGATGCCCCCAATTTTGTGTTCAAAATAACACCTAAGTCCTTCTCCTGCTGAGTCACAGATAGTACTTGGCCACCCATCAAGTATGGAGCCTTGATATGCTGCCTACCTACATGCATGATTTTGCACTTATCAAAATTAAATTTCATTTGCCATTTTTTGGACCACTTCACAAGCTCATCTAAGTCTTTCTGCAGCAAGACCTGCTCATTGTGCCCTGTTATTGCCCTAAAGACCTTCAAATCATCTGCAAATTTCAAAACCTTACTGCTTAGGCCACTTTCAATGTTATTTACAAACATAATGAACAATAGTGGTCCCAGTACTGACCCCTGGGGGACTCCACTAAGAACATTTTGCCATGATGATTTTGTACCATTTAGCATCACTCTGCTGTCTATCTGAAAGCCACGACCCTATCCACTTTAGGATGTTACCCACAATACCATGGGCCTGAAGCTGCATCATTAACCATTTATGAGGTACCTTGTCAAAGGCCTTGCTAAAGTCAAGATATAGTACATCAACCTGATTTCCCTTATCAAATTGTTCGGTAGCAAAATTAAAAAGTCCAAGAGATTTGTGAGACACGATCGCCCTTTTCTAAACCCATGTTGAGTATCTTAAATCACTCTGTTTGCTTCCAGAAAACTAACTATTTTATCCTTGATAATTGATTCAAGTACCTTGCAGACTAGTGATGTGAGGCTTACTGGCCTATAGTTTTCAACTTTCCCTCTTTCTCCTTTCTTGAAAATAGGAACTACATTTGCCCTTTTCCAATCGGTTGGAATTTCATTTTGTGAAACTGATCTACAAAATATTATACTGAGTGGAATTGCCAATTTTTTTCAGCTTCCCACAATACCCTAGCATAAATTCCATCCGGTCCTGCTGCCTTGTTTGGCTTTATTTTCCTGACATAATTCAAAACAACATCACTGTCAATGAAATCAACATCATGTAACTGATCACCTGTTGCTGAGCTGTGGTTCACAGTTGGCAGATTAGTCACATCCTCCAATGTAAACACTGATTTAAACTGCTTGCTCAATTCCTCAACCATCTCACCATCCTCACTCAATATAATCCCATTTACTTCCAGCAGACCAATTGTGCTTGAAACTTTACTTAGCTTGTAGAAACTAAAGAACTTTTTACTGTCCCCATTACAGTTCCTAGCCGAATCCAATTCTTTTGCTCGCTTTGCTGCTCTGGTTTTCTGCTCTGGTTTTCTGCTTCACAGCATCTCTGGCTTTTTGATGCAACCTTAGATTTACTATATTTGAAGCTTCCTTAAATACTCTAAATGCATCTTTCTTAGCCTTAATTGCTTTTGTCAAATCTGGTGTAAGCCATGCTGGCTTTCCTACTCTTCTTTTGCGCCTTTGCTTTTGGGGGACATGTCTAATCTGAATTTCCCTCAAGTAAGATTTGAACTTTTCCCACATTTCACAGGCATTTAAATCGGAGAATTCTTCTTCCAGTTTTATGGCACTTAAAGCCGCTCTCATGCAGTCAAAGTCTGCCCTGTTAAAATTTGGACCCTTTGCCAAATTATCCTTGATTGTCCCTGCTACATGTGCCTTGAATCTCACTATGTTATGGTCACTTCTTCCCAGAGTTTCTCCTACAGTCAAGTCTTGAACTAAATCACGTAAATCCGAGAAGACAAGGTCCAAGAATGAGCCCTGCCTAGTTGGTTCTGTTACAAACTGGTGTAAACTGGTGGATACATGTGAGGGAAAAGGCAGAAACTAAGGGTTTTCAACATGAAGTGTTTGATCAATTGCATGGAGTGTTGAATATCCCCTTAATCATATCTGATAAATGCCACAATCACATTCATAAACAGGATAATCCAAAAAATCAAGGTATGAGAACCAATTGTGCAGTTGTAATGATGTGCCTATGACATCATTCAACTTGAAAAGCAAACATGAGTGGTTGCATCTTCTGAATCACCTTCATAAACATTGTATTCTGAAGATTTAAAAAAATCAAATAAATCACAAAACACCTTAAAGTATAAATTTACTGGATTTTCACCAAATGGAACTGTTTGAATATGGATAGCTTGTTCATTTTTATGTTCAGTAAACACAGTACAATTACTGGTTCCACCATACAGAATCAGCAGTAGAGCAATAGAGCAGTAGAGTAGAGCTTGTTGCATGATGTCTTAAATGTTTGGACCCCCCCCCCCTCTTCACCTACCTACCTACCCAGTTAGGTACAAAAAATTGGTATTGCAGCTTAAAGTATCCACAAGACAAGATTTGCACATGTTTTACCTCCATAAACCATACAAAGGGGTTAGGTTTGGTTAAGTTAAGGTTTTGTTGTAAGCTAGAAATAATGTTATAAATTTTGTTTTTCATTTTAGGTTAGGTTAGATTAGGTTAGGTTTTTTATTTGAAAAGTTTTTGGGAATAATTCCTTGGAAATTTTCCATTGAAAAGAAATAATTTGCTTTGTTGCATAGAAGGTTAGGCTATGTTATGTTAGGTTATGTTCAGTCATTTTGTATTGATGTTGAACATTACTTTTTATGCTTTATTACCCAGCTCCATGCCCCTGTTTGGTTATTATTTTATCCCAACTGAAAAGTATGCATTTCCAGAGGAAATAAGTAGTCACATCATGTTCAACACATTCATAAACATTGCATTAAAGAAAGAAATTCCATGAAATCAGAAATTACCTTCAGCTGCAAGTTGACCAATCATTTGTTTTCTTGCATGGAAGATTAGGCTAGGCTATGTTACTGTTTTCTTTATTTTGCGTGTTACTTTTTATGCTATGCTACCCAACACCAGGCCCCTTTTTCGGTGTTATTTTTCCTCCCAACTGAAAAGTATGCATCTGCAGAGGAAATGAACTGCCACATTATGTTCAGCACATTCATAAACATTGCATTGGAAAAGGAAATTCAAAGAAATCAAAACCTACCTGAAACTGCAACTTTTCTGCATTTTCTGTATCTGAGCCAGTGGAATTTGGAGGAAATCTTCTGAGGAAATGTGCTCCCTCCCCCCCCCCCCCCCCCTCTTCCACCTCCCTGATAATTCCTAGATCCACCCCTAGTTCACACTGGCATAAACTCATGACTGGATCAGCACATTATGTTATGTTTATCAGTGATTTATCACATTATGTTTATCTGTGGTAGAAAGTGCCTTTTCTCCAGCCATCACATTTGTATATCACAGTTCATTAAACTTTTTTTTTAAAGTTGAGGTTGAAGTGAATGCAAAATATGGTCCTTTATAAACTCCCTATAAATGACTTGATCACAGAGCACTTCTGGCACTTCTGTAACCAGTAAAAGGAAGGTACATGTAATTAATGACTAATATATACCCAGTTCCATACTGTTCTATCCCCTCCTGTCTTCCTCTTCTGATGGGTCACAAACACGCACCAGCGGCGGGCAAGGCACTTAGTATTGTACGAACGCAAGGCACAAATCCGGCGCTCTGACACCAGTCCGCTCTCGACTCCTCACGCCACCCGACTCCCGCCGGCCGGCCGGGGTCACCGGATGACCCCTCTGCCGGCTGGGCGTGAAACCCCGAGTTCCTCACTCGGCCGCTAGATGGGCTGTGCTCAGGACACAACACCCCACCCCCCTTAAACACATCTACATCTCCTCAATCAGACGTTTGGGCGTTCGCGTGTCCCTGTCCGATCGCCGAGGCCGTGGGACGCCCGGTCCCACCGATACCGCGGCACCACGCGCAATCCCGCCGGCGGCACTCGCATTGGCGGCTATCTCCGCATCAGCTGCACGGCCACCAGCGTCAGCGCCGTAGGCCGAGCGGCTCCAGCCGCCAGCACCGCTGCTTGCGTCACGTCTGTCGCCACCTGCCGCACTGCTGCTGCGGTCGCCGACGCCCCGGGAAGCCTCCGGGGTCCCGTCCTCCTCGTCTTCCGCGCCCGCCAGCTGACCGCGCTCGCCATCCGTGGTGGTGGCATTCTCGCTGCCCTCGCCGTCGTCTGCGCTCACCACTCGCCGTCCCCTGCCGCCCTCCGGGACATGAGCGCTCGGCGCACGCTCGCCGGCGTCCGCGCAGTCGCCACCGCTACGGACGATTTGCGGTGCCGCGATCGCGGGCTCGCGAGCTGCAGCAGCCACACGTGTCCAGCCTGGTGGCGCACCATGTCCGCGCTCCGGTCGCTGTTCTCCGTTGTCGCCTCGATCCGGGGCGGGTGCGTCACCTCGCTGCTCCGCCGCCAGCAGTTGGTCAACGTGGCGAGACCAGATAGCGTGCCCCACGTCCACTTCGTAGGACACGGGACCGGGGCGTGCGACAACTGTCCCGCGCACCCACTTACTCGCGCCGGTGTAACACCGCGCCCACACGGCTGCCCCTAGCCGAAATTCTCTCAACCTGCCACCTGCTGATTCCTGCAGCCGCTGGCCGGCCTCTTGTAGGGCTGTGTCCGCACTCGGCACCAGCAGGTTTAGCCGTGTGCGGATGTCCCGGCCGTACAGCATTTCTGCTGGCGTACGCCCTGTGGCCGCATGCGGAGTCGCCCTATAGGCCATCAGTGCGCGGGCCAACGCGAGGTCCACTCCGCCGCCCGCAGCCACGGTCGTCCTCAGGGCGTTCTTCAACGTGCCGACCGCCCGCTCCGCTAACCCGTTGGATGAGGCGTGGTACGGAGCGACGCGAACGTGACGAATGCCGTTGGCTCGCATGAAAGTGGCGAACTCGTGGCTGGCGAACTGAGGGCCGTTGTCAGTCACTACTTGCAGTGGCAGCCCCAGCCGAGCGAACATGTCCCTCATTACGGCCACTGTCCGGCCGGCCGTCGTTGTCTTCATCGGTACCGCCTCCAGCCACTTGGAATAGCTGTCCACGACGACGAGGAAGCTACAGCCCAACATCGGGCCCATGAAGTCGGCATGGATGCGCTGCCACGGCCCGCTGGCGGGCTCCCAGGCGTGCCCAGCCGCGTGAGGGGGGCGGACCTTGGCATACTCCGCCCCTTCGGGCAGAATGGCATTCACTTGCCAATCGCCAGCTTCGGTCTCCTCGCCACTGTTCTGCTGCACTAGCTTCACCTTGCTCTGCTGATGGCAGTTGCGACGCATATGTCCAATCCGTCCACACTCGAAACACCGCAGACCCTTGACCCTGCTCTGCCCTGCTTCCTCCGGGCAGTCCCGCTTCCAATGACCGTACTGCCCACACTTGAAGCAGGCCTTCTTGTCCGATGTCAGGGCCCTACCTGGCGCTGGTTTCGGCCGTCGCTGTGGCTGAACTGCCTGAACCTGTTGTTGTGGCTGGTACACCGCCACACTGGCCTGCTGCATCTCCAGTACCAGCTTTTGCGTCTGCTCAACTGCCCGCGCCAGGGCAGCCACTTCCTGTAGGGTCAATCCATCACCCTTCTCAGCAGCACGCTGGAGCAGCTTCTCCTGCAGGCGAAACCTGCTGCCTGCGATGGCCTGATCCCTGAGCGCGTTTGTGAGCTGCTCTCCAGGGAAGTTACACCTCCCTGCCGCCAACCGCAGCCGTGCGAGGAAGCCTTCAAAGGATTCCCCCTCTTGCATCCGTATGCGCCGGAACGCCATCCTCTCAGCGATGGCGTTACGCTCTGGTGCAAGGTAGGCCCGTAGCTTGGAGACGCATGTAGCATACTCCCCTTGCACCCCGTGAGGTGCTGGCAGCGTGGTATATACCTCCTGCAATTCAGGACCCAGCAGGTGCAGGAGCACTGCCGTCTTCCGCCCCTCAGCCACAATGTCCAGTGCAGCCAAGTAGATCTCGACGCTGTGCAGCCACCGCTCGAAGTCATGGCCGATCTGATAGGGTGACACCCCCGGCAGACCCAGAGCAGCAGTAGCCATGCGATGTAGTCACGGAGTCACAGCAGCCGACCGGCAGTCCTCCCAGATGCGCTAAGCACGCACAGCACCGCACAGAACGCACCGCCACACACCCCCGCAGCCACTGGCCTTGGTTCAGGTCGCGCTGCAGCTAGGCGCCTACGGCGTTCTTCCTTGCGCCTACGCGCGAGTCGAGTACTGTCCCGCCATACACGCAGCGGGGACGTCCGGACGGGAAAAATGGCGGCCGCCTCGTCCACGTGCGACGCGGGGAGATCCGCGAGATGGTTTCGGCGGCTCCGCCACAATCAGACTCCTCGTCCCGGTGACTCGCACGCACAAAACCGAGGGTAGATCGCGTCCGCAGTGCCCGCCAACAGGTGCGTCTGTCACTCCGACCCAAACGCAGCACTCCGCCAGTCTGAACAGGTATGCAATCCTCCGCGATTCCGAACGCTCCTGGTCGCCAAGTGTTCTATCCCCTCCTGTCTTCCTCTTCCGATGGGTCACAAACACGCACCAGCGGCGGGCAAGGCACATAGTATTGTACGAACGCAAGGCACAAATCCGGCGCTCTGACACCAGTCCGCTCTCGACTCCTCACGCCACCCGACTCCCGCCGGCCGGCCGGGGTCACCGGATGACCCCTCTGCCGGCTGGGCGTGAAACCCCGAGTTCCTCACTCGGCCGCTAGATGGGCTGTGCTCAGGACACAACACATACATATTGCAAATATTTGACATGAAGTGTTTTACACCACACTAGTTAGTATATATTCCCTTGAAAATGGTGCTCAGCATAACACCTTTGTGATATTCATTCCTGATATCAATTTTGTGCTTCTCAGTGTTTTACAAATATATGTTGAATGTTTTCTTTACATTTATTAAACCCTCAACTGAGTGTGAGCATGTTATGTCATCACAATCTGTAGATACCAAGGCCAGGCAGTGCTGGAAATGCCAGACCATTCTGGATTTGGTCCCTCAAGAGAGGACTGGTGGACACATTGTGGCATGGTCGATCAAACCAACTTGACTGGTTGCTGGTCAGTGGTTGCTGCATGGCTCGCTAATCACATGGATCAGTAGGCTAAATGCCAGATAGAAGTGGGACAATAACAACCCCCACACACACTTCTCTGTACTGGAGAAGGCGGCAGAATGTTGTAGGAATTGAAGTAACAATAGCAAAAGACTATTGAACAAAAGTAGCCTAAACATATGCCCAACAATGGTAAGGGAAGTAAGCATGAATCAAGGAGGTTTTAATTGCAATAACTTGTTATACATTGTTTGTCTTTGCATGCATACAGTTGGATGCTTCTCAACATTGTAATTTATGCTTTGTTTTGCAGGAAGCATGGCAGCCCTATGTCATTCCAGCAGAGCCATGTCAGCTCTGAGAACCACTGCAGCCTTCTCACGTTTCTCTAGCAGCCTCACTTCTGTCCATGATGCTGATGGTGTCAGAAATATCACCATGACCTCACCCAAGACAAGGAATGCTCTCTCCTTGGATATGATGAAGGAGTTGCAGGTAATTATTTATTGGACATCAATTAGTGCTGTATGCTATTCAGCATAAGTCAATTGATGCAATTCAGTGACAGTTTGGGGTGAGTCAAAAGGTATATGGGCAGGGGTGCAGTTGCATATGTGTTTGAGCAAAGATATAACTGTTTCTAAAAACCCTTGGTTTGCTCTTGTAATTATATGGAGAACCCAACTCATTTGGGAATAGGCATAGTGCAGGTACTATAAATTATGTCACCTCATTTGGCATTGACTTGTCCCTACTGATATCTGTACCCTGAACTGTTATCCATTCTTCAGTGGCACCTGCAACCTGAGCCCACTGACATCTGATTCTGAACCACCCTGCAGTGCAGTCCTGTGACCTGAGCCCACTAGCATCTGACCCTGAACCATCCTCCAGTCACACCTGTGGCCCACTGACATCTGACCCTGGACTACCCTGCAGTCACACCTGTAGTCTGAACCCACTGACATCTGACCCTGGACCGCCCTGTAGTGGCACCCGTGACCTGAGCCCACTGACGACCCTCACCCGTCCGCCAGTCGCACTTGAGCCCGCTGCCGGACAGCACCCGCTGCGTGGTGCTGAGCGGCCAGGGTCCGGCCTTCTCGTCCGGCCACAACCTGAAGGAGCTGACCAGCGTGCAGGGCCGCCACCACCACCAGCTGGTGTTCGACACGTGCACACAGCTGATGCTCGGTCTGGCGAAGTTGGAGGTGCCCGTGATCGCCCAGGTATGGCACGCCAGGCGCTCGTCGCCGCGTCACCGTCACATGGCAGACCACGTCAGTGTCGCCGTCTGCCACCAGGTGGCCTCCCGGTCTGTTGCTACTCGCTGCTCTGTGCTGGAGGGTGTGGTTTCCCCACCTGGCTGGTGTGTCTCGGAACAGAGGGTTAGATTATGATCCTTCAGTGTGCACTAGGATGTAGAGGAGACCACCGTCATTCTGTTGGCGAAGGATTTGTAAGTCGCCCGTGATGTCTGAAGTTTGCCACAGGGTTGGATATTACTTTGCAATCCCAGATGTCGAGATACAATTTTTAGGCTAATCGAATATGGAGAGAACGTTTTTCTTAAGACATGTGACAACAAAATTTAAATTTGCACTTCTTAGTGAATATTCATCACTTGATTAGGGAGTAGTTAATTGTCAAACAGCATTATTGAACCTCCAAATGAGGTAAATGAGATAATAATTTTGTAGGGAAGATGTTTTATGGATGTAAAACATCCACGAACAACCTATTTTTCCAACCCTAGATTTCTCTGATAACGTTTTACATGATAAGCGTCCCTTTCACCCGGTAGATTTCCTGATACCACTTTATATGTTGATCCATCAGTTGTGAAGAAGAATCCAAGTGCACGATTGGAGGAGGAAGTGGTCACCTCGTTGTGTTTAATTCTGGGCTCTTGCCCATATCGATAATCCGGATGTACGGGGGACTATGGCACCATCGCGATATTTCCGTTGGGTGACCACTATGCTGTTGTCGGCAGTGTCCCAAGATCTTCATACATGGGTGGAAAATGGCACACTACGAATACCTCCCTCCTATCTCTCGATGTCATTGATAGTTTTCCTCACAACTTTGACCGCTCCGACACTCAAAATAGCAAAGAAACGGAACACTTCGGTGAATAAAAAAAGGTATTTTTTGTCGACATTAATGTGTATGTGTGAACTAGATATTTGGCCAAACACATGATGTATTCTGGAATACTGTAGCCCATGTTTTATTTCTTCAATTTTCAACCCCTATACTATCTTTTCAAGACTGTTTTCCACTCCGACACCCAATGTGATGGGCGCTATATGACTTATGCAGTCGATGTGCCCGTAGGCTACGAAACCTAACTGACACCCAAGGTCAACATGTATTTTGTGACGCCGCGTGTCGGCGACCTGACCTGCGTCCTGACCCGTGACCTCAGGTGGACGGCGTGGCGGCCGCGGCCGGCTGCCAGCTGGTGGCGTCCTGCGACATCGTGCTCGCCACAGCGAGGTCGCGCTTCTCGACACCCGGCGGCGCCGTGGGCGTGTTCTGCTCGACGCCGGGCATCCAGCTGGCGCGCGTGGTGCCGCTGCGCGTGGCGGCGCACATGCTGCTCACCGGGCTGCCGCTCACCGGCGAGGAGGCGCTGCGCGCCGGCCTCGTCTCCCAGCTGGTGGAGCCCGAACAGATGCAGGTCGGTGGACGTGTGTGCTGCGCGCCCGACCGTGGCGCGGTCGGCCGCGACGTGACCCGACGTGTGCTGACCTGTGACCTGTGACGTCGGCTTGACTCGGCCGCCCGGGCCCTCGCACTGGCGTGTCTCTGCGCTCTGCTGCTTGTCTGGCGTCAGGACTCTGCCAGCTGGTCTGCGCCAGTGTCTGCAGACACAGGCGCACTCCCTGCTGCCCTGCTGCCCTGCTGCCCTGCTGCACACTCCCTGCTGCCCTGCATCTGTCCGCAACGAATTTTGCCGGGAGCTGCGCCAAGACCAGTTGCGGCGAATCATGCCGGTACTTGCTAGGCTTCTGGTTCATTACACCCTCACCAGAGGCACCTTTGAGGAACGCCTGTCGTCTACCGGTCCTCTTGCCGCACATTTATCTGCTAGACGTGTTGGTTATTTGGGTTTTAGGGCACATCGACCGAAAATGTGATAATTTAGCGCCTGCTACTAGACGTGTAACCGGGCAAAATAACCCTGGCACTTGACGCGCCCCTAAACTCCAATTCATAGACGTGCGACCGGATACCAGTCTCGCTCTGTGCCCGCAGGCGGAGACGGCGCACACGGCGGCCGCCATCATCCAGAAGAGTCGCGCCGTCATATCGCTGGGCAAGCGGTTCCTGCGCCAGCAGGTGGAGCTGTCCGTGGACGAGGCGTACCGGCTGGGCAACCAGGTGATGGTCGACAACATCGCGCTGTGCGACGGACAGGAGGGCATCCGAGGCTTCGTCGAGAAGCGGCAGCCCGTCTGGCGGCACTCGGCCGAGAAGGCGCACGAGTAGGCGCGTCGCGGGCTGCACGAGTAGCGGCAGCAGCACCTTCGCTGACGGCGGATGGGGTGTATGGTCGGGTATGACTGCTTTTTGTCGAATCGGCAAGAGCGTCTGGGAATGTTTGCGTCGTGTCGTGCGACGATTCTGGATGTGCTGCCGGCCGGAGCCGTGCACAGAACAGCGTTTCAGTTCAGGAGATGAACCCTTGCCGGCTGGGGTCTCGTGGCGGGCTGTGGGTTTCCACACCGGTGGAGGAATCAAATATCGACTCCCTAAATATCAACCATAAGATCAACGTAATTGTGATGCACTAAATGTCGACCCACAAAATATTGAGGCGCTTGACCCGTGTGCATTCGTACTCGAATTCCCGGGCTGGATTCGCCAATGCGTGCATTGAATGTATCGGCAGAAGTCTGAAACAGACAAAGCCAGAGGCGCCGAGGGAATGAGAAAGAGAGAGATAGATAGTTGAGAGTTAGCGTGAGCCTACTTTTTGCTTAGGTTCTCTTCGTCCTAGTGCCAGATTGGTTGTCGTCTACGCCGGCCTGAAAAGGGCTCGTCCATGTCGACTGGTTGGAAGTTGTCCCACCTGGTCACTCCCGAATCCAATCTAATGGCGGTCGAAATCCTAAATACCATTGTGATTTTACAAGCAAGCTCGTTATTACGTGCCAAAAATACACGCACGCACGCACGCACAAAAATACACGCCGTGCTTACACGCACGGTCGCATCATTATTGTTTCAAAGTTATACATGCGAAAGAAAAGAGACGAATGAACGCATATAATTCAGTTGCCCTGCAGATGACAGCACAAAATCCTGAATGCGAGGCTTCATGAGAAGCATTTTGCCTTCAGCACAGAAATTACCCTTGTTTGCCAATGGATAACTTCCTCGATGCATTGAAGCTCCCTGTAGGCATTTCTGATGGACGTTGACCTCCGTGAAGTCCCAAAGCAGTCATTTAATCGCATCGTATGACAGCCTGTACAGCCTAGTTATATAGCCTAGCTACAGCCTAGCTAAGCTGAGCAGGGGAGGGAAGCAATTGTCCTATTCTATTCTACTTTTTTGGAAATGCTATATGTCCACATTTCCACATTCCATAATGTGTCAATCAGTTTTCGAGGGGCTATTTGGTGTGTCGATATTTGGCTGGGTCACATTTTGCGTATCGATAGTTTGCGGTGTCTGTATTTAGCAGGCCGGTATTTTATGGTCCATATCTGACTTGTCAATATTTGGGCGTGTTATTTTCCATTCCTCATGTTCTACCCGCTTTCAGGTGATGTCGCAAGCATATATAGATTTATGACATGTCATGTCATAGGCAGACTTATGACATAGTCATAAGTCATATATAGGATGTCATAGATAAGACATGGTCACATGACCAGGCATGCTTGGTGTGCTCATTACGCAGCTTTGAGTATTGCTATTTCGAGAACCGGTGGCGAACCGTTTCCCTGGTGAGCATCTACTGCTTGATAAAACGGCCGACTGCTGTGTGGATACTCAGTTAATCAGTTATACTTTTCTATATGATGGAACATTGTGCAACACGGGTAGCTGCGGTGAGGCCGAATCGATGATGCGTGGGAATAGCCAGACCGTTTGGCAAAGAGCGGCCCTGGGGGGAGAGGTGGCGATTGCCCGTGATTGTGGTTCGCATTCAGTAATGACATGCCAGCTGGGACAGCTTTCTGCCGCTCGCTGCCCTCCTCTGGGAGTTTCACTGTGAGTGGCGCGTAAAGATGCATTGATGACTGATCTCTGGCCGCGTTGTATGCCCCCCCCTCGTCACAAGCTACTTGATAAATATTTCCCCCCGCGGTGTACTAGTGGCGTGTGCGGTGACGACTGGTTGTTGTGTGAGACAAGCTTGTCGTGTGTTGACAAATGATAAATGTCTGTGCGAAGAATACGAATACCTTGTGGTTTACGACTGGTAGTTGTTCACGAGCGGCGCTGTTTCCTGGTAAAGCCGTGCTGTAGCGATGGATGGAAAGGGCGTTCCATGGTGGAGCATCTAGTACCAGAAAGGAATGCGTTCATCTTATTGCTGGTCCTGTCGATCTCGGGGGAGGATACTGACGGCGATATTTTCCGAATACCATTCTGCTTCCGGGGTTATCTTTGTTGGCTATTGTATCGCATTTTGGAGGGAGGTGCAAGTACTAGCGACGCGCCTGCCAGTTTGCTTTGGGACAATGAGGAAAACCTCATTTTGGCAATTTGAGCGCATCCTAGTGCCCTGCGGTTGTCATAATTATACAAAATTATGACATCTGCTGGCTGCAGAATGCGTTTTTCCGTAATGTTAGTATTAACACGCGCAAGACGGGGGAAGGAGAGTTGCAATTCCCTAGGGCTGTCGCATTATGAATTTTTTAAAGTGGCTGGTGTGAACGCGCTGCAGGTTTTGGTAGCGTATATGGCGTTGCGAATTGGGGTCGCAGTCAGGAATTTCTTAAGGTTGCCCGACCACTCAAAAAATGTTATGTGGGCCACACGCACAAAGCGCGCCGGAAATATTTCGTATGATGTGAAAATCCCAAAATGTTGATCTGGTGTATTTTTTGGGTAAAGGGGGCAGCGCTGCCATTGGCTGTGCATCTGATGGCGCGTCTTTTGATATGCATTTTTAGTTTTTTTTTTGTGCTCTTGCAGTGTTCTAGTTTTTGTGATTTTTAGGTAACTTCGCAAGTTAAACGGGGCATGTTGGCCCCCGAATGTGGTGCTGTGGGTAAGTTCGCGTTTTGCATGCAGTGTGTTACAGAAATGGCTGGATAAAATGCAATGAGCTATTCGCAGAACTATGCACATCCATTGCAGCACTATGGGTATGTTCCCGTGGCTCCACCAGAAGGAACTTAGTGGAGGTTAGTTGAGGCTAGTTGAGACTTCCCCACGGGAACGACCGGTGGAGCTTGGTGGAGAAATCAGCTGACAGCGGTGTGAATTCTGCGACAAAAAGGAAGTATTTGGTGCTGTATCATAAATTGGCCAAATGGGAGACAACGCGCGAAAACTTCGAGACGCAGCCGCCAGAGCGGCGACACATGCGAGTAGGACGTGAATTGCCCGCCGCATTAGCGGTGTCGATGCCTTTTGCTTGTGAAGAGCGGGAGTTTGGAGCGGAAGAAGTTTCCTAAGATTAATTACTTGGTGTTGGGGAGTTCGGAGCATTGGGGGCGCCAAGGCGTCACGCAGAGACCGCTGAAAATGACTGAGCCCCAAAAATTGCAACGAGGCCCCTGAAAATTGCATTGGGGCCTCAAAAATCGTTTCAGGGCTCCCAAAATGACATTGCCTGGGGTTGCCAAAAGGTGGGACCGGGGCCCTGAAAATACCATTGGGGCCCCAAAACGTCGCACAAGGCCCCCCTAAAATCACGTTTGGGGCCAAGAAGTCGTGTGGTGGTCATCGAGAATGACGCTGGGGAACCGAAAGGACTGGCCTGGCCCCTAAAAATCACGCTGGGACACAAAAGTTCGAGCCGGGGGACCCTGAAAATCACGCTAGGGCTCCAAGAAGTCATGCGGTGGCCCTTGAAAATCACGATGGTGGCCCCAAAGAGACGAACCGGGTCCCTGTAAATCACGCTAGGGGCTTAAAAGGTTGGGGCATGTCCATGTGCCATGCCCCCGCTCTTTGCATGATGGGTGGGCGTGACACTCTGCTCCTGGATCCGCCGCTTATGAGACCTGTATATTTTGTGGTGTGATCTGAATTGTGTACCTGATGTCCTCAGCTATTGGTGTGATGTTTCGTACATAATGCACGATATCGTTTACGGTTTATCTCTTATTCCATTCCATCATGTATGCAGCATATATTTTTGGCTTATCATCTGCCTTGTTTTTGTCATGGGCTAATGCAAATGTGGAAAAGGAATATTAAGTATCCGGAAGCAACGCATAACTATTTACAATTTGTTCCCGCCTGGGTGTAATTTTCCAACCAAACTATCAAATTTTATATTTGAAACTACCATCACTGTGCATGTAGTGTGAGCTTTCCAGACTTGGCTTCGGCCAGGGAATCTCAACATTGCGCAAACGGATAGGTCAGAGGCAGATCCAGAAATTTCCATGGCGACACTCGTTTGGGGTGGGGGCGACATTTCCTCGGAGGACCGCCGCTGCGAAAGTCCCTGGAAGTGCGTATTTTCTTGAATGTCTGTTGAGAGGAGGGAGGTGTGCACTCGACCGTACTAAAAAGGGCACCGTTTACCCTCAAGAGGGTGTATTTCCCCTTAGAGCAGCGTCTTCGGCTGAAAATTCAGCGAGGGGAGTCGTTGCACTCTTGTATTCCCAGACAGGTACTCCGGTCAGATGGGCGCCATCTTTCCATGGGGAGGGGCATACCCGAGGGCTCTCATGTATCCGCCCCTGGGGTAGTTGCACTCTTAAGGTATACACAACAATGCCCCTGGTAGCTGCCATAGGTGTAGGTTTCTGGAAAATGTGGAAATTATCAGGAGGGCACAATACACGAAGGCAATGGCCAGGTCCAAATGGATTGGGGGAGGGGGTGCATCACATTAAGGTCCAATATTAGAAGTTGAGATTATTGGAAGGGCACATCCAACACAGGGAGGGGGAGCAATTGTTTTCCCAGGCACTGCTCCGACCGTAAGGCAAAACACAGTACATGAGGAAGATCGTCGGCATTCGGTAAGCAAACATTAGCATATTTCATGTTTGTTTAGAAATATTCATCATGCCACATCTCAGCAACACAATCAGGCTTTTCTAAATGTGCCGCACATGGATCCCGCACACGGGAGTGCTTAGTTCGTTTGAAGGAGGTTTCTCTTGAATTTTTCATAATCCATGCCTTTTCTCGGATTTCTCGACCGGGAACTTATCCCCACCTGCTCCGCTGAATGTAGTGACACAGCAAATACCCATCCCATGAAATGGTTACTGGCATATTACGCGCGAACTATTAAAAACCAGCATCAACAGCCCGTCAGCACACTTCAAGCGTAAGCGGGTCGCAGCCTGCCGCCTTTCGTGTCACACCCGCCTGGACTGCCATCTGGTGGCAGAAACTCCGCGATGTCTCCCATTGCCCTTCAAATGTTCGTCCAGATGATCGCACAACGTACATAGTGTGCCTTGTTATACAAAGTCCAAAATGTGTCTTTATTTCTGGGTATGTATGTGTCCTCAGAGACTGCAGGGAGCACAGATGTTCTTTTCGCCTATGGGATGAACCAGGCAATCTCTCTTCCCTCTCGGTTGAGCATCGTCTCCCCGTTTTGCGGTTGGTTACAGGCTGCTTTCTTAACGTACAGCATATAATATCGCGTCTGGACCCGCCGGGCTCCCTCGGCCCCGAGGCGCCTCTCTACCCGATGCTGACTTTTCCTCATCTCAACTTGCCCGACCTCGTCGATCGGGCTCGAATATAATTTTCGGCTGCGTTCTTTGTCACGTTCCGTCCAGGAATTCCGTGGACTCTGACGTCATGTGTCGTTCTTTGTCCATTCCTCACGAATTCCGCGGCCAGATTTCGTGGATTCTGCGGGGAACCCGCGGACTGAAAAAAGCTGTCCAGCCCCGTTCTGTGCGGTTTCTTCCAAGATGGTGATGCACATTGGAAATGATGTGCGGGCCAAGGAAGACATTGCAAATTCGCAAGTAATGTTGTAGAGTGGATTACGATTGGGCTAGATTGTGTGAAGATGTCACTAATGAATGCCATGTTCCCACCGGCGAGGGTTTTCCGATTTTCCGAACTTCTTTTTCTGATTATTTGCATCTCCGCCCAGTAAGCATGCCGATGTTGACCCGCTGTCCGCATGTGTCGGGGCGAGCTCGACATCTCGTAAACGGTATGACATCGGACCGCTCTCGGCCCGACATCGGCATACTGATCTGGAATATCAACATATGTCGGGTTGAATTCGGCATATCAATAGCGGCCTGCTGACGTCGGGCCGTTGTCAGACATCCCACTCCCCAGCCGACAGCGGGCCCCAAGCGTCCTGACAGCAGCCTAGCAGCGGTCCCACGTTGGCTGGGTTTCGGCTGCATATCGGCTTGGCGGACATTCCACTCCTCAGCCGACAGCGGGCCACTGGCGTCCAGATAGCTGAATGACGTCGGTCCGCTGTCGGCATGTTCACTGTGCAATGACCAATGCAAATTTCATCCCTGCCCTTGACATGCCTGTCATAGCCTGCCCTGGACATGTCTGACATTCACCTACGTAGAACACGAGCCATCTCAGTATAGTTTCTCATTTTTATCCTTTTTATTGTTGCCACCATGAGCATTAAATTAGGCACCAGTGGCCAATAACAATAAGATCATAGTTGGGAGCTTTGTATAATTACTGGTGTTGCCAACACGTGATTCAACCACATTGTTTTAATGTAACAGCATGCAATGAATGCTAATCATATGCTAATCATGCTAACATCTTCCCCTTAGGCCGAATGACGTAGATCAAAGGCCTCAAAAGGTATGTTTAGTGGTCTGCATCTGTTACTTCGACTATTGTTCATAGTTGTAGTAATTTCATATTTCCTTTGCGAAGAATGTTCCTAGTATTCAGTTGATTCATGAAGATGAGATTCATATGATGGAGGACGTTGTTTACGCGCAAATATATGGCTCAAGTGCGCCGTGATTGAGCTCAGCTAAAAAATAACATTGGACCCTGCTTCTGGGCTGGTGGAGCTTTTGCTCCACTGGTGGAGGTTGGTGGAGGAAAAATTTCCACCGGATTTGCGACGGGAACGACCAGTGGAGGTTCGTGGAGGTTAGTGGAGCCACGGGAACAGACCCTATTGCCATAACTCTTGCTGCCAGATCAGGTCAGGTCACCAACCCGAGACGATTGTCTGGTACCCCATGTGGTCGTGTTGGCCTCTGGTCAGCAAAGGTGAAATGTCAGTTCACAAAAGGTGGTTCAAACTATTTCATATGGTAGCTTTGAGCGCTGAATTCCTCGCGTTCCAATTCCAATTCCAATATGGCTAGTGTCACACCATGCAATATATACCATACTCTGATATATACCTCTTCAGAAAGCTGATCGTATGACGTCCGCCAACTGTATGGTGGCCGTTAAGCCATCGTACGGCAGCCCTAAAGTCACTGCACGGTCGCCGTACGATATTTAGAACATCGTGCGGCCATCTCACGGAGGCAGTAAGACCACCGTAAGGTGAAGTAAAGAGGCATCGCGGCTGTTGCGGCTGCCGTACGATTTTAAAGGCACAACCGGGTAAAAACCGTGAGGTGACCTTGAAGTCACCTCAGGGCCACCGTACAGTGACCTTGCGATACTAGATGAGGCGGGGTTGTGGCATACGGCCTTGCGATTTCCGAAAAAAAAGTTTAATGTCATTTTTTTTTTAATCGCAAGCCCCTGCGACGAGCAAAAAACCTCGAGACCGCCTAACGGCTACCGTATTCTACCGTGCGGCCACCGCACGGTTATAGTAATTTTGAGGACTTACGGCCGCCGCCAACACTCCGCAGGCCATTTGTGACCAAGGCATTATTTAGCTCACAACGACGTGGGGCAGCCCCCTCCCCCGCCGCACTGACCTATTTTTGACCGAAGTAGGGGAGGGGCAGACGCTGAGATTGAGGGCCGCGACCCCAGGGGTGTCGATTTGTATCCTTTTGTGGGGGCCACGGCCCCACCAATGTTGATCTTGGCCCCCCCATGTTGATTTGGGCCCCCCCAATAACCTATGCTATTTTATGCTGTAAAGAAAGCTAAAGAGAAAAAAGGAAAATCACCATGCTAAGTAGAAACATTGATGTTAACCAGCACATTTGGTACTGAAAAGAAACAGATTTGGATTAGATAGTGGACTGACCCTCCACCTTTTGCTGAAAAATGTAAAATTATGTGTAAAAACAAATAAAATAGCTGGAATTCCCTCCACTGTGGAAGTACAGCTTACATCATAAAATGTTGAGATTAGCGATGCTGATGCATTTTAAACCATATTGTCTGAAAGAAAATCTGCTAAGCAACTAAACAACAATTGCATGGTCATACTGATCATTTCTGAGATCCGAAAATATAGTGGGCTAAATCCGATGTGTTTTTTTTTGGGGGGATCTAGTGCATTGGCACTTCGGCCCCCCCCCAATGTTTTTCAAAAATCGACACCCCTGCGCGAACCCCAGTTTATACGCTAGACGAGTCCCTGGCGTGGGGAAAGGACGGTTCAGCTACCCAGGGTTCAGCCGCCCAAGCCTCTAGCCGTTATGTACGTCGCTGCTTGCTGTGCCAAACTAACTTTAGAATGTTTTATTTAATCCCAACGTGCTGTTGGTTTCCAGTGACGTAAAGTATTTCACGCAAATGTTGTGGGAATTGAGTTCGGGCAAATTTCTCATGTAGTTTATGTTATTTACCAAATTGGGATTAAATGCGGATCCTGAAAAAAAATCCTCATGCTGCTCAGATTGACACCGCAAATCATCATTCTATCCGTCGCTACCTGATACCGAAGCACAGTATCCAACGACAGTATTGTGCTCTGCCGTGACCAAATAATTTCCCTGCCTCGTATTTCTGTTTCGACGGTACTGTGAGCCACCGAATTTGACTCACATGAGACATTTTGTAAAGGCTCTTACAACCGAAACTCGCGCGTACCCTTCTCATTGTGGATGGGATTGCTCCGTTTGTTTACTGTTTGGGCAGACGCTTGACAACTTTATAAATAAATATATCGACATGTATACTCATCAGGTATCTTCTGTCTCTCGCGATTCTTTTTCAGCAAGACCATCTCCTAGGGTATTGGCAAAGAAGCTCAGGTCGGCCGTGAAAAAGCCGGGACTGCTGAAGTCTTCGTTCACAGCAAGGTAAGATCAAGATTGAGATAGGTATGTAGGTAGGTAGGTAGTTAAGGTATGTACCTAGGTGGTATGTGCCTACCTACCTAGGCACATACATGCTTATTTGTGGACTTGCATTAGTAGCATAATCGAGTGCCAATTCCATAATGATGCATTTGGAGGCACCCATTTCATTGTGTGGACTGTGGTAATTCATTTTGTAGCTGTTTATTAATAGGTGGTGTGTAAAGAACATGCGAAACTTCATCGGAGATCGTCGAGGAAGTAAACATCTCAGTCGGCATGCTCTACATCACGTATTCGACGGTTGGCGCAGTTGGTTGGGGCGTCTGCTCTCCGTAAGGCTGGCCGTGGGTTCGAATATCGGCACCGATACATTTTTAACAGATCACACAGTCGTTAGCGGTCAGGGCCATTGGTTAATGTTGGACTTTAGATTACTTTACACAATCATATGAGTTGCTTGATGTAATAATATTTGTCCATGAAAACAAAGAGGGAAATACTCAATTAGAGCCTACTCATGCAATGAATGTCCAATTGGACCATTTGGAATTGTCATTGTGGAACTTTGTCCCTGGAAGGGTGCTTCTGGTGGGAAAAAATTTGAGGGGGTATTCGGGCACACGGAAGGTCAAACTTCTTTCAATGCGCAACTCTGTCCAAAAACCTGAGGGGACACTGGGGACACATGCCCCCAGCCCCCCTTGTATCTGCCCCTGTCCCAGAAACAATTGAAAGGGATTCCGATGAACTGGAGCCACTGAGATGGTTCCATGACAGCTTCATGCTGCCCTGCTGTAAGACCTCTCACTTTCTGCAGTCATTCAACTTTTGGTATCTTCAAACCAAAGTGGTCATACACCAACTCACAGTGAGGGTTTGTGACCTCATGAAACATTGCATCCATATACAGTTCAAGTTGTTTATTTCAACAGCCCAGTTCAGTACACACCACATTTTGTTACATTTTGAGTGCAAGCAATGCTACCATAGGAAGTGCAGAAGATCCCCAGTCAACATGCCTCTCACATACGTTTACGGGGGGTCGGCCACCTAAGATCTGAAACTAGAAGCACACAATTTGGATGAATTATGGCTGTAGTGAACTTGCTGCAGTATACATTTCATGACCCCAGGTCAATGTCTTCAGTGTCAAATGAGGTCACAATCAGCCTCCACTCCACCCCAGCTGGCACCACCTGTATGTACAGAAAGTATGCATGTTTCACTCACAAACGGTAGGTAGAGACAGTTCATACATATGCTCGCTACATACTCTGGTACAGACTGCATGCTGTTGTTACGTCGGTAGTATGGACCCATCGTGCGATCAGTATGGCCAGCGTTATTAAAAACATTACAGGTTTTTGTTTAATCCCCATGAGGGCATATTCTTAGGACAATTATGTCAATGACCATAACTGGATATGCCCACCTACCATTGAAGGTAATCAGTTCTAAACATTTTTTAAGTTTTCTTAATGTCAGGTCTGGCCAACTGGCCCGTTAACAAAATTTGACCCAGTATTGGAAGAACTGAGATTGTCATTATTTTTTGCAATGAATTACCCTAACAATACCAGGTATGCTTGTAGGTAGGTAAATTTGCACTTCAGGGTAATTGTAAATTTAGTGAATTTCATTTTTCATTTTTCAAATTAAAAATAATGTAACCTAACTGAGCATAGCCTAACAAAACATTTTTTTTCTTTCAACTTAAGAGCATAACATAGCCTCACCTAACCATACCAGTATATTTGCAGTTTAAGGTAATTTATTAATTCTTGGAATTTATTTTTCCAATGCAACGTTTGTGGATGTGGTTAATATGATGTGGATGTTCATTTTCTCTGCAAATACATACCTTTCAGTTGGGAGGCAAAATAACACCCAAAAAGGGGCTTGGAGTTGGGTAACATAGCATAAAAGTAATGTTCAAAGTAAAGACAAAAATATAGCATAGCCTAACCTTACATAGCAAAACCTTCCATGCAAAAAAAAAACAAATTCATTTTAAAAAGTTCTCAAAAGTTTGCAACATAAAAAGCCTAACCTAGCCTAGCCTAGTATATCCTAGCCTGTCCTGTTTTTGAAGAAGAAAAAGTTTAATGTTTTTTTAACTTTTAACCTTTTTTTAAATTTTAGTTTAACACACAATATTTTTGTGTGATTATTTTTCCAACATAAAACAAAAGCCAAACCTAACCTAGCCAAGCCTAACCCATTCACTTGCTTCATGGAGGTAGAAAGTGTGTAAAACTTGTTTCATGGCTGCATTAAGCTGCAATAACAAAGTAATACCACCAAACTAAACCTCTTTGTTTGCTAAATGGATGTGAAATGTGTGCAAAATGTGTCTCATGGATGCCTTGATGTGCACTAATACAAAATTTGTTGAGTGGGGGTGTGACATCACTGCTCCATGTTGAGAGGGTGACATGCCCCAGATACCTGCCCTTGCAACCACTGCAGTTGCATCTAGAAATCCAGCCCTGGTGAAAACTATGAAATTCTTGGTTTGAATTACCAGCTTTGACTAAGTTTTGCATGGCTTCATTATAGCTAATCCAACTCTCAACTGATATGTTAATTATATTGTTAAATAGTTGGCAGAATGTTGAAATTTAGTGGAGAGGGCATCAGGCAGTTTTTGGGTCAATTCTTTCTGGTCAGTGCTATGAGGTCAGTGTTAAGTTTCCAGACTTAAAGAGAGACCCCTATTCTGCTACATTGTGTTGTCAATATTACATTCATGTTCTACTTGTACATCTGTATTTTCAGTCCTGGTCTTCATGCATCAAGAATAATTGAAGAAAGTTCAGCCTACATTCTGGAGTCACTGGGATCACCTTTACCAGTCCTGGTCACTGAAGTGTTGTCCTCATCTGAAAGTAAGTGGAATTTACGGTTTAAATTCATGATAAGGCTGTTTTCAGCAATGCTGTTCCATTTGGTCATGCTACGTGTGAAGTATTTCAAATCATATTCAAGTGGTTGATTTTTACAACAAGCCTTATTATGAACATTTTCAGGATTGTTACATACCTGTTTCCATTTTATCATTTGTCAGGTGGAGGGACTTGCTGAGGGTATACCCTCCCCTACTTGGATCTGCATTTGTGGATATATTTTGGTCCTTGTTGAACTATTTATCCATCCATCCACCTGTAAAAATGTGTACAATGTTGTTCAAGGCCCTGGACAGTTTATTTTCACCAGCAATATTATAAGTTGATGTCCCTGACCCTGGCCCTAAAAGAGGTTTTAATTTTGCCTTTAGTCTTCCCATGCCACACATATAGAAATGTCCATAGGTGTCCCATGTTTTCTTCCCATACCTTCCTGAGGATGTGATGCACCCATTCACTCAGGTGTGGCTTGCTCATTGCCAAATGATACTCTTGGGTAAGGATCCCAATGTAGCCCACTCATAGTTATATGATGTCCCTCTGTTGGTAATTAGGTGTGATGCACACAGGTTTGAAGGATGCCCCCAGGTCAGAACACCATTGTGACCAAATTATATTTACAGGACGTCCCTGGGTCAGTACTCAGGTTGACCTGCCCATGACTGAGACACACACTCAGATCAGAGTCCAACTTGCCCTTCCCAAGCTCCCAGTCTACTCTAGTTCCCTATCTACTTCCCTAGTCCCTCTACTCTATTATAGTATACTCTTTGCCCTATCTACATATACTTGATATACTATGTTACATATATATATACTATATATCTACATTATAATATATATCTACATTATAATATATATCTACATTATAATATATATCTACATTATACTATTTATCTATACTATACTATGGGGACGAGTGGTCTAGGGGTAAGATGCTCGTCTCACAATCGAAAGATTGTGGGTTCGAGTCTCACCTGTCGCTACTCTTCGCCCGCGACCAATCGGCGTGAGAGATTGGCGACGCTACATGACTGAACGGTCGACGTGTCGTAAAACCAATAACCAACCAACCAACTATACTATACTATATCTATGCAATATTACCTATACTCTATTCTAGTCCCTCCACTTGAGTTCCCAGGCCACTAAGTCTAGTGTGACCTTGCCATGTCATCAGGGTGCGGCGAGATCAGCGGCCAGGTGTCGGAGCGCGGCTGGGCGTGGCTGGTGTGTGGCCGGCGCCTGCTCGTGTGGCGCCACCGCAGCGCCGAGGGCCGGCGCGGTGTGGCGCTGTGTCGCGAGCTGCCGCTGCCGCCCAGTGACCTGGCGCACCGCGCCGAGCTGGTCCAGGTCAGAGCCGGGCTGGCAGTGGCCGGAGGGGGGGGCGAGCTGGTCCAGGTCAGAGCTGGGCTGGCCGTGGCCGGAGGGGAGGAGGGGCGGGGTGTCCAGGTCAGGGCCGGCCGTGGCGGGGGGGGGCGAGCTGGTCCAGGTCAGAGCCGGGATGACCGTGGCCGGAGGGGGGGGGGCGAGCTGGTCCAGGTCAGAGCCGGGATGGCCGTGGCCGGAGGGGAGGAGGGGCGGGGTGTCCAGGTCAGGGCCGGCCGTGGAGGGGGGGGGGGGCTGGTCCAAGTCAGAGCCGGCTGGCCGTGGCCGGATGGGTGGGGGGGGGGGAGGAGGACGTCAGCTAGACAGGTAGAAGGTGGCGAGACGGGTGTGGAGATGGAGACGTGGGACAGAGCCACAGTTAGAGGGAATGCGGACTTGGCGAGAGAGGATGAAGAGGAAATGAGATGACATGGGAGGTGGCAGGAGGAGCTGGGGAGATGATGACATGCAGGATATTGAATTGTGAGAAGGGTGGGAGATAGCATGGAGGATGGAAAGATGGTTAGGGGGAGAGAAATAGGGGAGACATGGAGATAGAGATTACATTTTGAGGAGCTATATTCCTGTGATAGATAGTGCATGGTATTCCTTGTAACCTGGGCAGCATTCTTTGGGCACCACGACGTCCCATAGTCCTTCACTATATGATAGCATGCTACCAGCTGTTGGGATGCTCCATGAGCTGGTGTTTCATCTCCTGATAGTCTGTTGCCAGCTTGTGTGTCATCCCTGATTTTGGTTCCTTGTGCACTTACCCACTGTTTTCCATGATAAAAGGCCACTACAGTTCTATGTATGGCCACTTCTACACACTAGTAGTTCTACACACGAGTCCGCCCGTGACCAACCGGCGTGAGGGGTTGACGACGCTATTTGACCTAACAGTCGAATGCGTCGTAAAAACCAGGGTTCTTCTTATTTCTGCCCGGCAGGATTTGATGAGGTGAATGTCTGGGATGCTTGCGAACAGTTCACGGCATCGGTGAACCTTGGTGCGGACTGTGTCTGTGATTCAGGTTCTGGGCGGCTCGGAGACGCACGTGCCCAGCTGTCTGGCCGTCTCTCCGGAGGGTGCGCTCCGCTTCTGGCCGAGTGTCATCTACGAGAGCTCCAGCGCCGAGAGGAACGCCCACCTGCAGGTTGGTTGGCGAGCGCTGATATTGGGTGTGGCCAACCGCCGGAGAGGCATGCACGTATGTATGGATGGATGTATATGTGTCGCGCTCATCGTCGGAAGAATCGGTCCAGGACAATCGTTCGGCATGGGTAGAACAAGCATTTCCACGACGCACGCGCAACGTAATAGGGCACAGATGCATAGACACACAAACCGGCGAGTGACAGAATGAAGAGGATTGATCGCGGTAAACGGATCCAGCAAGCGCCGAGTACTATCAATATTCACTGAGTGGAGTCGGAACATCATCGCCTGACAGACAATTTTGTTTAACGACTGGCATTTTGTAGTGTCCTTCGGAAGCTGACTTCACACAGTGCAGGTTTGGTATTGAACTGAATGTGTTTACTAGATGTTTTAGCTGTTGGTAGTGTTAATGCGCTGGGTGTCATTCGTGTTCTATCGGCCAACCCTGGTCAACCTTGGTCTGACCTTGGTATGAACAGTGCAGCAAGTGTGGCAGTCTGACCTTGGTCTGAACAGTGTAGCAGGCGCGACGGTCTGACCTTGGTCTGAGCAGTGTAGCAGGCGCGACGGTCTGACTGATCTGAACAGTGCAGCAGGTGTGACGGTCTGACCTTGATCTGAGCAGTGCAGCAGGTGTGGCGGTCTGACTGATCTGAACAGTGCAGCAGGTGCGACGGTCTGACCTTGATCTGAGCAGTGCAGCAGGTGTGGCGGTCTGACTGATCTGAACAGTGCAGCAGGTGTGGCGGTCTGACTGATCTGAACAGTGCAGCAGGTGTGGCGGTCTGACTGATCTGAACAGTGCAGCAGGTGTGGCGGTCTGACTGATCTGAACAGTGCAGCAGGTGTGGCGGTCTGACCTTGGTCTGAACAGTGCAGCAGGCGCGATGGTCTGACTGATCTGAACAGTGCAGCAGGTGTGGCGGTCTGACTGATCTGAACAGTGCAGCAGGCGCGATGGTCTGACTGATCTGAACAGTGTAGCAGGTGCGGCGGTCTGACCTTGGTCTGAACAGTGCAGCAGGCGCGATGGTCTGACTGATCTGAACAGTGCAGCAGGTGTGGCGGTCTGACTGATCTGAACAGTGCAGCAGGTGTGGCGGTCTGACCTTGATCTGAACAGTGTAGCAGGCGCGGCGGTCTGACCTTGGTCTGAACAGTGCAGCAGGCGCGATGGTCTGACTGATCTGAACAGTGCAGCAGGTGTGGCGGTCTGACTGATCTGAACAGTGCAGCAGGTGTGGCGGTCTGACCTTGATCTGAGCAGTGCAGCAGGTGTGGCGGTCTGACTGATCTGAACAGTGCAGCAGGCGCGATGGTCTGACTGATCTGAACAGTGCAGCAGGTGTGGCGGTCTGACTGATCTGAACAGTGCAGCAGGTGCGGCGGTCTGACTGATCTGAACAGTGCAGCAGGTGTGGCGGTCTGACTGATCTGAACAGTGCAGCAGGTGTGGCGGTCTGACTGATCTGAACAGTGCAGCAGGTGTGGCGGTCTGACTGATCTGAACAGTGCAGCAGGTGTGGCGGTCTGACTGATCTGAACAGTGCAGCAGGCGCGATGGTCTGACTGATCTGAACAGTGCAGCAGGTGCGGCGGTCTGACTGATCTGAACAGTGCAGCAGGTGCGGCGGTCCGACCTTGGTCTGAACAGTGCAGCAGGTGCGGCGGTCCGGCCTTGGTCTGAACAGTGCAGCAGGTGCGGCGGTCCGGCCTTGGTCTGAACAGTGCAGCAGGTGCGGCGGTCCGGCCTTGGTCTGAACAGTGCAGCAGGTGCGGCGGTCTGAGCAGTGTAGCAGGCGCGGCGGTCTGACCTTGGTCTGAACAGTGCAGCAGGTGCGGCGGTCCGGCCTTGGTCTGAACAGTGCAGCAGGTGCGGCGGTCCGGCCTTGGTCTGAACAGTGCAGCAGGTGCGGCGGTCCGGCCTTGGTCGAACAGTGCAGCAGGTGCGGCGGTCTGAGCAGTGTGCAGGCGCGGCGGTCTGACCTGGTCTGAACAGTGCAGCAGGTGTGGCGGTCTGACTGATCTGAACAGTGCAGCAGGTGCGGCGGTCTGAGCAGTGCAGCAGGTGCGGCGGTCCGGCCTTGGTCTGAACAGTGCAGCAGGTGCGGCGGTCTGAGCAGTGTAGCAGGCGCGGCGGTCTGACCTTGGTCTGTCCTGATTGTGACCATCTCCTGCCCCAGCAGTGTCAGGAGTGTGACCGTCTCCTGCCCCAGCAGTGTCAGGAGTACTGACCCTCTCTTGCCCTGACAGGGTCAGGATTTGGGCCGTCCTGCCCAAGTAGGATCAACAATCCTGGCCGTCTCATTCCCTGGCAGTGTCAGGATTGTCACCGTCTCCTGCCCCATAAGGGGCAATAGTACTGACCGTCTCCTGCCTCGACAGTGTCGGGATTGTGACCATATCCCACCCTGGCAGTGTCAGGAGTGTGACCGTCTCCTGTCCTGGCAGTGTCAGGAGTGTGACCGTCTCCCACCCTGGCAGTGTCAGGAGTGTGACCGTCTCCCGCCCAGCAGTGTCAAGAGTGTGACCGTCTCCTGCCCCAGCAGTGTCAGGAGTGTGACTGTCTACTGCCCAGGCAGGATCAGCACTGCTGACCGTCTCCTGCCCGAGCATGGTCAGGAGTGCTCACCATCTCCTGCCCCAGCAGTGTCAGGATTGTAACCATCTCCTGCCCTGGCAGGGTCAGGAGTGTGACCGTCTCCCGTCCTGGCAGGGTCAGGAGTGTGACCGTCTCCCGCACCGGCTGGGGACGAGTGGTCTAGGGGTAAGTTTCCCGTCTCACAATCGAAAGTTTGTGGGTTCGAGCCTCACCTGTCGCTACTCTTCGCCCGCGACCAATCGGCGTGAGAGATTGGCGACGCTACATGACTCGACGGTCGACGTGTCGTAAAACCAATAACCACCACCACCACCACCGGCAGGGTCAGGAGTGAGCGGCTGGTGTCGCTGGCAGGGTCAAGAGTGTGAGCGTCTCCCAACTCGGCATGGTCAGGAGTGTGACCGTCTCCCGCCCCGGCAGGGTCAGGAGTGTGAGCGGCTGGTGTCGCTTGGCGACGCCGGCTGTCTGCTGGCCACCACCACGTCGACGCTGGTGCTGGTGACATGGGCCGACGGTCTGCGGTGCCGTCGGCTGGCGCCCCCTGCCGGCCTGCTCGGTGGCATCGGCCGACGCGTGTCGTCCCTCATCTGGGGCGCCATGCAGACCGCCGGCGGAGAGGAGGTCAGTGAGGGCAGGCACGTGTCGTCCATGGGGAGGCAGAGAGGAGGTCAGTCGGTGAGCGCAGGCACGTTGTCGTGGACCGGTGCATCCCCGACTTATTGATCATCACGCTCACAGGTGTGGATATTTGCAATTACGGTTAGGTTGTGCATACAAATAACCGACCCCTGTTTCTTTCGGTTCCCTTTCGAAAGTCTGTCCTGGCACTCTGTTGGAGTATTGTTTTTTCTACAGGCATCGGCGATAGTATAGACCTAGGCATATTGAAAAATTATACTTCAGTGGCTATGTACCGTGCAGTGGAATTTTAGAGTCGACGGCTGTATGGGTAGCCAGCGCGTTAGCACAGATCGTCCATGGTATCTTGGCTGTACACTGCATGCTTACAGCCAGTTTGGTAGATGTAGCACGGACAAACGCGCTGTCGTCTGGCTGGAAATTTCCAAGCTATTTGTGACGCCATTTATACGCAGTGTGTGTATACGTGTGCAGCCCTGAAATCCCCGGGTAGGACTCACTTTAGAACACCGGTACGGCGAGGAGCGTGCTGTCGTGACAATGCCGCCTGTTCGAATGTCGTTTCCTCTTGACTCTCCAGAGAGACTGGATCTTCGGCCTGGGATACATTCTTCCGTCGCCCTCACTCCTCCAGCACCGAACCAACAATGCCGCCCCGCCCTCACTGTTTTCCCGGTTCTCATTTCCGCCACAGGCGGCAGCACCTGATGTGCCGGTGAGGCCATGTGGCGGCGGCACCACCTAGCGGCATCATGCGAAACGAACTTCGTATTCAGCTCGCGGCATGCACGCTCCAACACACCGCCGCCGACGTGCCGCGTGCACCGTCTGACCGCCGGGCGACCTCCCCCCACAGCCGCTGGTCTCGCTGCGAGCCTCGCCGGCCGAGCCGGGCGCCGCCGAGCGGGCCGTGTTCGTGCTGACGGAGCGACACCTGCAGCGCTGGTGGGTGGACACGGTCGGCTCGGCCGACCGCATGGACATCCAACTGGACCTGGACCGGCTGGCGCGCGACAGCTTCCTGCACACGGTCTGGGTCAGTGGCTGCCGGCGCCCCCGCCGCCGAGTCTGGGGTCGGTTCGACGTCGATTTCGCTTGGTTAACGTTCCGGAATCGTGCTCATGTCGGGCTGATCATGGGGGGCCGCGGTAGCTCAGTTGGTAGAGCGTCGGACTCCTGATCGCAAGATTGTGGGTTCGAATCTCACAACCGACGGCACTTAACGTGTCCACCCGCGACCAATCCGCGTAAGAGGTTGGCGACGCTATATAACCTAGCGGTGAATGCGTCGTAAAAGAACCCAAGGTACTTCTTCTTCGGGCTGGTCATGGGAAGCTGTATGACCAACGCAGTCGATGCGCACGTAAGCCAACCCCGGGCTGATCATTGCCTGGATTGAAGCCACCACCTCGTGCAATTCATTCCGACGGCACAACGCCGTCTGTGAGTTAGCTTGCTATCAATGCATCAGCATGTCACAGGTGTCGGAGCGTTATCCATCAGGTTACCGACAAGGCTTGCCGATCGAACGATCGCCGTAATAGATTACAGCCTATATCCCGCCATAGACGACTTACAAGTCCGATACTGTTCTGCTACGCCAACCGGAGCATTGGGCGTTCAGCTCCGTAGCCGACAACGGCATCCTGCGACCCGGACTGTGCAAGCAGTCTACCAATGACACACGCCACTGTGCCAGTGAATGTGTGCCCGTTGACGACGGGACATTTTTAGCTCGGAGAACTGCAGCAGATTTTCGCGTGCCAACACCTGTGCAACGTTGTGCGGCTAACGTTAGGATTACCACAGCTGGTAACACAAACTTCCTGCCGAATTGAATAGCTTTTGCGTATCGTACGAACGCTGCACGTGTTGTGGCAATACGAGATATGCATTGGATTTAATTCATATTGCATTGTGGCATCTGCCAGCTGGCGGCGTGACTGAGGCGTGACGACTCGCGCGTGACTAACCGGTCTGTCTCCGCCCAGAGCCGCGACACCACCAGCGCCGACCAGCTGGAGGTCACCCTGCGTGACCTCTGGGTCACCGACCGCAACGTCATGGTTCTCATCACCGCGCAGAACCCACCGCAGTCAAACACCCTGTTCTTCGCGCTAGGTAAGCTGCGCGTGCCTTAGCGCTCCCGGCAATATCAACGGAGGCGCCGTGCGACGAGAAACTGCTGGTGGTGACAGGGTGGGACGGCGCAAAGGTCTTGGGTCCACGGTTTTTATACGTGTACGAAACAAGAGCGAATTGTAAGGGGTAAAGGCTAGGGTATACTCAATCTCTACTGAAGAAGGTGCGAGTAAGAGCAGTGGTTGGATTGGTAGGATGCAATGCTAGAAAATGAGTCTCCTCACCTACCGGATTCCAAAATAAGCATAGTACTAGTAGTTTTCCTGCTGTAACCAACAATCGATCAACGTTTCACTACATTATGACCTAATGCAACTATGACTACGTTGTGTACAGTTATTCAGTGTTGAGAGTGCGTATGCACCAAAAGTACGTTTTGTTCCATTATACAATTTTACATCCCTGACCAGGAAGTCCAGTCCAAAGTCCAGCCGGGGCCGGAAGCTGCGGAGGAGCAGGAGTACACGTGCACGTCTGTTGGCTATATTTTCTACACTCCTACACTGGAGAGCAGGGCGAGACGTACCCTGGAGATTATTAAAACTTGAAAACACCACCCGGAGCACAAGGTCATTGAGTCAACGTACATTCGCGAGTTTAGACCTATGTTAAATAGTATCTATACGCCTTGGTGTTTGGTGAGGTGAACGAGTGGAGTGTATTGTCATGTTACATTTTCTTTTTGTCGGCTTTTGCTATTCATGGTAGTGCATATGTGTAACCTTCACGTGTGCGGATATATACTCTGGCGATTTTTAAATGCATAGTATGCCACTTGTTTGAATGAATGTGACCATGGGCGAGGCGTATCAAGTCAGGTTGGACAATAGCGTCAGCTGCTGGGGTGTCGTTTAGCTACATATGTGATGCTTGTGACGATTGTGATCGACATCAGTTTTTTATCTGTGCGCACTCCAATCGAACCAATTACAGTGCGCCATTTTTGTGACAATAGCTAAATAGTGTTACCCAAAGCGCCCTCTAAATCCATCGATCAACCGGCGAGTTTGCTTCAGGCAAATTCACCGGTTGAAAATGATATAGGGTGCATGTGCTGCCACACCAACCAAGCTCACACGGTAGGGATTTGGTATGTGATTATAAATACAGCTGTTGTATAGAGTTGCGTTTCACGAAGGCTATTCTTTCTATTGTCACAACAATTCTGCACTGTAATTGGTGAACTTGCACACGCACAGACACAAAAAAAACTAATACAGATGACAATCGCCATATGCATCATATATGCAGCTAAACGACACCCCAGCAGCTGATTGCTATTGCCCAGGGCTGACCATGGATTTGTAGCCGAAAGCTAATACGCGTAACAAACTTGTGAATCATTGTAAGGACGATCATTTTAAAATGCATACTGTGTATAATCATGCCTTACATCCAACAAGCACGAGACGATCTAAGCTTCATCGCAACTAACTTTGTATTTCTTCACAAAACAAGAAATGCCACATGCCGGAAACGGCATGTGGGAAGCGGAAGCTCGCTTACAAGGGCCTCTACAACTGCAAATTCATTGGCCAGGCAGAACACGCTCATGTCCCGACATGACAGCGCGCTTCATCCAACTTGGGATGACATCGGTCAGCAGGGACTGCTCAACGAGTCAAACTGGCAGCACCGAGTCCAATCAAAATGGAATGGACCACTTGCTCTTGTCAAACTCCGAAAATCGTTCGAAACCATGATCGCGTTTGGGCTGCGGCCATAGGTTATGGATCAGCAATGCTTGTACGGACACATGTGGAGCGACAGGTGCGTATCGCCGAAGTGCGAGCACCAGAATGTCCCGTTTTACCGCCCCACGGCCCCCAGCCGGCGGGGCTGCCCCCTTCCCTCCTCGTTCCTCCTGTGCGCAGTACAGTCTCATCGCAGATCATCACTCACGCAGCACCACTGTGTCCATCACTGTCACCGCTAGTTCAACGTCTCGCCCTTGGTAACGCGCGCCTCCAGGTACTCGATCTTGCGCTCCAGCTTGGTGAGCTTCTCGTTGAGCACGGCCAGCCTTGATTTGCAGCTGAGGTCGAACGAGTTGAGGAAGTCTGCGATCTTCTTGATGCTGTTGGTTATGACCTCGATGTATTCGCGGTTGGCCCAGTCCTGCTGAATCTGCATCTGGATGGCCTCGCGGTGGTTGGTCGCCATCTTGAACTGTGGGAGGGCGAAGTTGTGTAAGGCTGGTGACTCACGATGGACCCGTAGCGCTTCCCGCTTAGCACCATAATGCACGACCAAATTGGAACAGCGAACTTTTCGCATGCGCTCTCTGGAAAAGCGACAGCAAACGGAAAAAACCTGGATCATGAAAATACGTAAATTCGGTGATTATTGGGAAATTTTGGCTTAGTCCTATCTAGGAAACAGCGACCTGACTCGGTGTGCATGCCTTTACTACACACATAACCACTTACTGGCCTTCGCGACAAGAATCACAGAAATTAATGGGATCCGGAGACGCCATTCAACGGTATAGGAGCGTTTTTCACACTTTATCATGTAGTGTCCACACCAGCTTAAATCTCACCATAATAGTCATTCCTCTGAAAACAGTCATGGCAGGCAAATTTAGACGTGAAAGTGCACAAAAATCGCATTGTCCTAAGTAACCTTGGGGTGGTAAGATAAGTTGAAGTGCATGGGCCATTTCAATCAGTACTCAACAAGAAAAAGTAAAATCACTCGTGCAACCAAAGGCCATAGATACAGTTGTGGTGGTCTGTATGCTCTCGTTATGTTAAACCAGTTCAATCCAGCAAAAATGCAACGCAATGTCATCCACGTGCACGGCCACTACATAACATCGCGGAATGTAACTCAAAAGAGAGATGTAAGTAGTGTGAGAGCAGACAGTCTCCCACATGACAGCTAATTGGTGGTACCTACTTGTTTTGGTTATTGATTGCAATTGGTTGTAAAAGGTAATTGGTTGTGATTGGTTGATTGTAAACTTGATTGTAATTTGTTAATTGGTGGTAGTGTTTCACTAGGTTAAATGAAATTATATGCTGCGAGAGACGATGGACTAGCTTGAGGTAGCATCTAATGTTTTGCATAAACGTTGAAATGTAATCAGATATTTCTGGAAAAGAATGAAGATTTTCAATGCTACAATAATAGTATCATTTATATTGTGCACAAAGGAATATTACCACCAGCACGACCACCCTCATCTAGTGCGCTTTGCCCCTGTATGCTGCCTGAGGAGGAAAGCATAGCATTGTGACCATGGCATACAGAGGAAGAATCTACCAAAAATCCCTCAATGTGCTTGCCTTCTTGGTTCTACGATGTACATTTTACCCGTTTTCAGTTTTAATGGGCACTTTCTTGTGATGGGTGCAAAATATCCAATACAGTTGCTGTGCCCTAAAGCCCCCCAAAATTGATTATATGCTATCAACTGGCTTCATTTTTGTGGAAAGCTTAATATTGGGTAGTACATGCAATGATGCATATGATGATGGTTTGAGGGAAATTCTCATTCTTAAAACAAAAACATCCCCTTCAGATTATGAGCTTAGCAAGGGGGGGCAATAAGTGCTGTGATGCATGATGTATGTTACTGGTAAATACTGTGAAGAGCTGAGTAATATCAGTGTTTCCTCATGTTTTAATGACCTAACCATGGGCTTTGTTGGTGAGGTCTTGTCTTACACAGACTTGGGCTTGAATCCAGCTTAATTCATGTTTGACTCGAGCTTAGTTAGTTATTTGGCCTTCAGGCCGCTTGCACCATAGTTGATCATTCATGCCCAAGCTTACACCCTTGACATATTAGAGTGTAACCTCAATGCATGTCGATTTCAGCTATTCAATCATCAAGTCACATAAAAGACCAGTGCAACTATGAGCCACAAGGGCCCTTCTTGGTTGCACTCTGGACACTGAACCAGTTGCCCACCAAATCCGTCGATCAGCCCTCCCTGGAATACCAAAAAGCAAGCCCTCTATTCTTATAATGATTGTCTATACTGTTTTTAAAGATGTTCAGTGTGCTGCTTCTGACAATGGTTTCTGGCAGCTGGTTCCAGTGTTCTACTACCCTGTTGGTGAAGAAGGACTGTCTCAACCTTGTCCTGCTGTGATTAACTTTAATTTTGAATTGATGACCTCTAATTGCATTATTTCTGTTAAATTCAAACATTTCCCTGAGATACCCCTGTGCCTGACCATGAACACATTTAAAGACCTCGATGAGATCTCTCAGCCTTCTATATCTAAGTGAAAACATATTCAATTTCTTCAATCTTTCCTCATATGCCAGGTTGCTTATACCATTAACCATTTGTGTTGCCCTCTTTTGTACTCTCTCTCTCTCTCTAAAAGCCAACAATCTTTTTCATAACTAGGGGACCAAGCTTGGACACAGTATTCCAAATGTGGCCTGGCATATGCACAGTAAAGCTTCCTGATGACTTCTTCACTTTTGTATGATACATTCCTATTTATTGCCCCAAGCATTTAGTGCCTTTTTCCTGGTTTCTTTGGTCTGTTCTGATGCCCCCAATTTTGTGTTCAAAATAACACCAAGTCCTTCTCCTGCTGAGTCACAGATAGTACTTGGCCACCCACCAAGTATGGAGCCTTCATATGCTGCCTACCTACATGCATGACTTTGCACTTATCAAAATTAAACTTCATTCGCCATTTTTCGGACCACTTCCAAGTTTGTCTAAGTCTTTCTGCAGTGAGACCTGCTCATTGTGTCCTGTTATTGCCCTAAAGACCTTCAAATCATCGACAAATTTCAAAACCTTACTGCTTAGGCCACGCTCAATGATATTTACAAATATAATGAACAATAGTGTCCCCAGTACTGACCCCTGTGGGGACTCCACTAAGAACATTTTGACATGATTATTTTGTACCATTTAGCATCACTCTCTGCTGTCTATCTGAAAGCCACAACTCTATCCATTTTAGGATGCCACCTGCAATACCATGGACCTGAAGCTGCATCATTAACCATTTATGGGGTACCTTGTCAAAAGCCTTACTAAAGTCAAGATGTGTTACATCAACCTGATTTCCCTGACCAAATTGTTCTGTAGCGAAATTAAAAAAAGTCCAAGAGATTTGTGAGACATGATTGCCCTTTTCTAAACCCATGTTGAGTATTTTGAATCAATCTGTTTCCTTCCAGAAAACTAACCATTATATCCTTGATAATTGATTCGAGTACCTTGCAGACTAGGGATGCGAGGCTTACTGGCCTATGCGATGGGGATGCGAGGCTTACAGAACAATTTGATCAGGGACATCAGGTTGATGTAGCATATCTTGACTTTAGTAAGGCCTTTGACAAGGTACCCCATAAACGGTTAATGATGCAGCTTCAGGTCCATGGTATTGCAGGTAGCATCCTAAAATGGATAGAGTTGTGGCTTTCAGATAGACAGCAGAGAGTGATGCTAACTGGTACAAAGTCATCATGGCAAAATGTTCTTAGTGGAGTCCCCCAGGGGTCGGTACTGGGGCCACTATTGTTCATTATATATGTGAATAGCATTGAATGTGGCCTAAGCAGTAAGGTTTTGAAATTTGCGGATGATTTGAAGATCTTTAGGGCAATAACAGGGAAAAATGAGCAGGTTTTGCTGCAGAAAGACTTAGACGAGCTTGTGAAGTGGTCCGAAAAATGGCAAATGAAGTTTAATTTTGATAAGTGCAAAGTCATGCATGTAGGTAGGCAGCATATGAAGGCTCCATACTTGATGGGTGGCCAAGTACTATCTGTGACTCAGCAGGAGAAGGACTTAGGTGTTATTTTGAACACAAAATTGGGGGCATCAGAACAGACCAAAGAAGCCAGGAAGAAGGCACTAAGAATGCTTGGGGCAATACAGAGGAATGTGTCATACAAAAGTGAGGAGGTCATCAGGAAGCTTTACTGTGCATATGTCAGGCCACATTTGGAATACTGTGTCCAAGCTTGGTCCCCTAGTTATGAGAAAGATTGTTGGCTTTTAGAGAGAGTACAAAAGAGGGTAACAAAAATGGTTAATGGTATAGGCAACCTGGAATATGAGGAAAGACTGAAGAAATCGAACATGTTTTCACTTAGATATAGAAGGCTGAGAGGAGATCTCATCGAGGTTTTTAAATTTGTTCATGGTCAGGAACAGGGATATCTCAGGGAAATGTTTAAATTTAACAGAAATGATGCAATTAGAGGTCATCAATTCAAAATTAAAGTTAATCACAGCAGGACAAGGTAATGAACATTTTGACATGATTATTTTGTACCATTTAGCATCACTCTCTGCTGTCTATCTGAAAGCCACAACTCTATCCATTTTAGGATGCCACCTGCAATACCATGGACCTGAAGCTGCATCATTAACCGTTTATGAGGTACCTTGTCAAAGGCCTTGCAAAAGTCAAGATATGCTACATCAACCTGATTTCCCTTATCAAATTGTTCTGTATCAAAATTAAAAAAGTCCAAGAGATTTGTGAGACACGATCGCCCTTTTCTAAACCCATGTTGAGTATCTTAAATCACTGTTTGCTTCCAGAAAGCTAACTATTTTATCCTTGATAATTGATTCAAGTACCTTGCAGACTAGTGATGTGAGGCTTACTGGCCTATAGTTTTCAACTTTCCCTCTTTCTCCTTTCTTGAAAATAGGAACTACATTTTCCCTTTTCCATTCTGTTGAAATTTCATTTTGTGAACCTGATCTACAAAATATTATACTAAGTGGAATTGCCAGTTCCTCGTCAGCTTCCTGCAATACCCTAGCATACATTTCATCAGGTCCTGCTGCCTTGTTTGGCTTTATTTTCCTGACATGATTGAAAACAACATCACTATCAATGAAATCAACATCGTTTATCTGATCACCTGTCACTGAACTATGGTGTACGATTGGCAAAACAAACAAAACAATAACAAAGGTTAGCCCTGTATTCACTACCAGCAAGTCTTGATGTTAGTGTGATGGGTCCTTGATGCTGCCTGCCATGTGTCAAAATTATATTTGGCAAGGAGCCCAGTCAATTAAGTTCATGCCATCACAGGGTTAAAATAATGGTTTTTCGTTAGGTGTGAGATGGCGAAACGAGCACAGTAGGATGTCAAAATTTGCCATGGAATTAGTGTCATATAAAATGCTTTTGATGTATTTCAGACTTAGTTGAGCCTATGGTGTAGGTACTTGTGACTGTATCTTTATCATTTGTTTTGAGATTCACAGTTTAGGAGGAACTATGTTCAGGATAGGGAGAATAATACCTATGCTATAAGCAGGTATTGTATGTCATATCACACTATATGTAATCCCTTTACATGAAATTGTGTTGCAAAATATGCATGTACACCATTCCTTATTGAGAGCATGAGCATGATATAAACGAGATACTGTGAGAAAGGAGACACGAAGACTTCACAAATTCGCATGAAGAGGCAGGATGTAGATACTTTCTAGAGAAGGATGTCGATTGAGTGTTCAGAAAGTGGTATATTCCACCCCATTTCATGAATAATTTATCACTGTGCCACCAGTATCAATGATGTCCTCTGAGTACCTGAGGGAATGGGTGGACATTGCAATGGAGATCAGGAAGCCTCAAATGAAACACTTGTTGATAATAAGAACTTGTGTAGTTGGCTCATTTGTTTCAGAATTATTGACTCCTCTTGCAGGCCAAGGTGTGGTATCCAACATGAATAATGCCAAGTTCTCATCCAAACATTGACAAAATGCAATGAATATGAACAAACACCGATTTTCCTTGTATGGTCATATCCTACAATCAGAATGCATGAGAGATGACTGCCTTGAATAAGGGTGGTGCAGATGGACCCCTTAGACTGGCTCCACCCACCCCCTGTGGCAATACTCTGACACTGTGGTGCTGGCCCAATGGTAATAGTGTGACAATCTGCTTTCAATGGCCTATTTTTAAACCAAAGACCAAACTTTTTTATTTGTCAGCTAAGCTAATTAGGAAGTTATATTCTCCAGATCATCATAGGAAAGGTAAGAAAAAATGTAATGGAGTCATAAAGTGTTCAGACTCAATTAGAGTGACAGAGCCCCATACGTGGTTACGTTGAGTAGCAAGCAGGTGTCTTATTGATTGATTGATTATTTGGGTTTAAGGGCATGCTGACTGCAGGGTCATTTGGTGCCCATAAGCAGGTGTCTTAACCACCAGTGCATTTGTCAGGTGAACAAACAGTAGCATTATTTATATAGCTTTCATCATAAGTGAACACTTGATGTAAATGTTGTATCTCTTGCCATGGATGTTGTGCTGATTCTGAGAAAACAATATAACACAAGTATTCACTTGAAATTGTGGTGAATGAAGCCACCCACTCATTTATATCACAGATGCTTACTTTTCAGATCATGATGATGAGTGAAATAATGCCCAAAAAGGGGCATAGTGTGGTAATATATAATGAAGAATAATGCACACCCACCCTGACCTAGCCTAACCTTTATTTGTCTTCCATATCAACACTTTAAAAAATAACCATTTGAAGAAACATCTAACCTCACCTGGCATCCTTTTTCAGAATTGTTTTTGTCTTCTAAACCAAACCAAAAGGGTAAATTTGCACTTTCGAGTTTTATTAATTATGGAATTTTTATCCAGTGCAGCATTTATGAACATGGTTAAGATGATTCGACCACTGATTTCCTCTGCAAATGCCACTTTTCAGTTTGAAAGGAAAATAACACCAAAAAGGAGCCTCGATTTATGCAACAGCGTACAAAATATGTTTGGGAATATAAATGTAACAATCCAACCCAACCCAACAGTCTAACCTCACTTAAGAAAACAAATTGTCTATTTTTTCTCCAAAGTTTTCAATTTGGGAAATAAAAGACCAAACCCAACTTAACCAAGCTTAACTTGCTTTTGAAGACCATATATTTCCTTTTTTGTCAAGTACTTGATCAAAGAGATGTTCATCATTAAACAGCACCATTCTACTTCCAAATGAGACAAAGGACGTCAGTATGATTTTCTATAGAGAATGTGTGGATGCAAAAAAGCCAGGAATAGCCCGTTCTTCTGACCGTCATTTGCTGAGGAAATAGCCGTAAAATTGTGTGATAATGTGTCTACCAACCAACATATGAAGGATTAAACTTCCTGAAAGTTCAACAAAAAAAGAAACTTCATTCCCTTAAAGACATGTTCCACACATTTAACTTGTAGGTAGGTAGGTACCTTCCTAGGTCTTTCCCTACCTAAGTACGTACCTACCTACCTGCCTACCTGCCTCTTGTATGAAAGAAATTGCGAAGTTAGAAAATTAAGCACAAAAATATCCAGAAGAGACCTTACACATTCGACACCAGGGAATAGGTCTGTAGCAACATGCCAACAAAACATTGTCCTGCAATCCGAATCCCACCGTTACGACTTAGCAACCTACCTTGCGGTACTAAGGTTGCGTTACCGCAACCTTACTGCTGTTTGTTTTGTCCGAGTCAAACTAGAACGGGAGCATAGGGTTAAATACGAGTGAATGGATATCCCGGCATAAATGTCAGTACTTCGCATTTGTCTGAAGCCGGTTGATCACCATACCCAAACAGCAATCTTGTGGCAACCAAAAGGCATAAGCAACCGAAAATCGAAATTCCGATATTTGTGTTGTCGATGCAATTACGGCGCACTCGGCGGGGATGTATCAGAACTTCTAAGGATTCAGAGCATCGAATAGTTCAAAACTCCTAAAAATCCTCTAAAGTTCAATTCCTCTAATGGTTCAAAACTCCTAATCGGCATAAACTTCCTTATCTTGGGGATGTTCAATACTTCTAATGTATCAAGGCAGCTAACAGTTCAAAAACCTCAAACTGTCAAATCTCCGAACGTCCAAATCAACTAACTGTTCATTAAACCGAATGGTTCAAAATTCCTACTGCATCAAAATACGTTAGTTTAAAGCATCAAAGCATCTAGCGTTCAAAGCCTCTAAAACGTTCAAAACCCATAAGGTTCAGAAACCATAACCTTCAAAATATCTAAGCATTCAAACCCTTCAAACCTTGAGAAGTACTAAGCGTTCGAATCATCTAAATCAAGAACTATGGTAAAATCGGTGGCTGCGCGTTAACTACTCGGTGGCGTCATCGGGCAGGTGAACGTTATTCCGGTTGAATTGCGTCCGTTGAGGGGGCCGCGGTAGCTCTGTTGGTAGAGCGTCGGACTCTTCATCGCAAGATTGTGGGTTCGAATCTCACAACCAGCGGAATTTACCGAGTCCACCCGCGACCAATCGGCGTGAGAGGTTGGCGACGCTATATAACCTAGCGGTTGAATGCGTTGTAAAAGAACCCAAGGTTATTCGTCTGTTGGAGGGGAAGGGTGTGAGGATCGTATGCGAAAACTTGTGAAGGAAATGTTTGCTTGGCTTCTGATTCCATCATAGGTAATCATGGCCTCGAGATCCTGCAATCGTTGGTGGGTGCCTACCTACCTACTTAGGTCGAGTTGGGTCTTGTCTAGCTCAGCCTGCCCCTGCATTGATGGACGTAAATTGTCTGTCCAGGTTGATGTACACTTGATGCAGCGACTTATTCATAGTATTGTACATGGAGGGTGGAAGAGTTAGTTAGTATTGTACATGGAGAGTGGAACATTTAGTAGTAAGTGGGACCCAGGCCCCACCTATTCCATCCATGCAGTTATTATACCAGACATGCCAAGCAATAGCAATTTTCCCCTGAAAAGCGACCACTGAACTAGACGGGATTTAGACGACTCGGCCCCATACGAATATTTTTTTTTTAATCGCTCACGTGACGCCTTTCGGAGCAATGTCGTGCTTCTTCAAGGCAAAATGTTCTTGATTAGTAGTATTGAACACGGTGGAGGTTTTGATCGCTAAAGGTTCTGAACTCGTTTGGTTTTAGACGGTATGAACTCCTGCTGTTTGTGAGGATTCGATGTTTTCATACCTTCGAGGTTTTGAACAGCGCCCTGTTCACTGGACCTGTGGCCGATGCTGCACCAGCGACCAAAAGGGCGGAGCTCAACGGGAGACGAATCAGTGGCGAGTTTGATGACGTCACGCCCATTGTGGCCGCGCATATTTTTACATCCAGGATTTTGTACACAAAGATTATTCTGCTGCCATATTAGAGAACTCCCCAAATTGTACCTCGAGACTTCTTGAGCTACATAATATGACACCTTAGTACTGCCAGGTCCCGGTGTGAGTTTTGGTTCCCCGCTGCATATTTTTTGGCTCCAGTGCGATTTTTGGGGGCGTCGGCACGATTTGTGGGGCCCAAGAGCGGGTTTTCAGGTCCCCAATGCGAGTTGTCGCGCGGGGCCCCGACGCGAGTTTTCTGGGCCTGACGCGATTTTTTGTGATTCATTATTTTTGGCGGAGTCCGGGTCGCGGCGTGATTTTTTTTAGGGGGGAGGGTCAGCTGAAATGTCCGGCCCACGGCGCAATGTTTTTGTGCCCGCCACGATTTATGGATTCCCTACGCGACTTTTTGTGGCCCAGTACGTTTTTCAACGCCCCACGCGTTCTTTTGTGGCATCTGGTGCGAGTGATTTTCTGGATCCGGATTGATTTTGGACGGTCCCTGTTTAATTTTGTTGAAGCCACGGCTTAATTTTGTTCACATTCTGGTGGGATTTTGGCGGTTCTGGCACCATTTTTAGGCCCCGCCGTAATTTGTCGTTGCCCTGGTACAATTTTTACGTTTTTTCGACCATCTCACAGTGGGGTGGGGGGGGGGGGGGGAGCAATCGTTAACTTTGTCGTTTCGGTACGCCACTAGGACTACGTCGCTTTGTGCGGGCCTCGACCTGTCTTGGAGGCCTCCATGCCCTCTTTGTGGCCTCGGTGTGCTTTGAGTGCCCCGGTGCGTTTAATGGGCCTCCGGTCTACTTTTAACGCTCCCAGTATATTTTAGGGGCCCGGCGCATGTTTTAAAGCCCTGTCGTTTTTTTTTGCAGGCACCGGTGTGTTTTGAAGCTCCCACAAACTACCGAAAGCTTACCGGCGGTGCGCTTTTCGGGCTTCCAGTGGGTTTTTAGGTCCCGCGGTGTTTATTTGGGCCCCCAGGCGGATTTTTTGTGGCTCATAGCGCTGTTTTGGGGCCCCGACGGACTTGTTTTTCGAGTCCCTGTGCGAGTTTGTGGTGCTCGCCGTATTTATTTTTGGCCTCCTGGCTAAAAATTTTGAGCCCAAGCACGATTTTTTTTTAAGGTTCCCAGGATGATTTTCTGGGAATGTTCATGATTTCCTGGGGACCTGCGCAATTTTGGTCTAGTTCCACGCGATTTTTAGAGGCCCACCACCTTTAGCTGGGTGGAGGGGGGGGGGGAGATTTTCCTCAAGAAAAGTGCATAACTTTCGAAGAGCGTGGCATGTAACGGCTTCTGATGACGCATCTGGGTCGGCTAGTGGAGCTGTAAGCGAGAGGTGTAGCTTTGTATGCATTTGGGAGGGCAATTCCCCTCCCCAATGTTCGATCTTCCCCTCCATTAATTTCAAGTTTTAACATGGGACTCTATGTTGTATGCCCCCAATCCATTTGGATCCTCTCATTGCCTTCATGCATTGTGACCTCCCAATAACCCAATAAGCATGCCGATGTCGGCATGTGTTGGGGTGAGCTCAGCATCTCATAAGCGACATCGGGCTAAACTCGGCCCGACACCGGAAAATTAACCTGGAATACCGACATATGTCTGGTTGAGTTCAGCATATCAATAGCGGCCAGCCGACGTCGGGCCGATGTCAGTTTCAGTTCAGCATATCAATAGCGGCCAGCCGACGTCGGGCCGATGTCGGTTTCAGTCCCCAGCTGACATTTCATTTCAGTCCCCAGCTGACAGCGGGCCGCTAGCGTCCCGACAGCAACCCGACATCGGCCCCACGTCGGCTGCGTGTCGGCTGGGTGCCGACTGCATGTCAGCATGGACGAACATTCCACTCCCCAGCCGACAGCTGGCGTCCCGACAGCAACCCGACATCTTCCCGACATCGGCCCCACGTCGGCTGCGTGTCGGCCGGGTGCCGACTGCATGTCAGCATGGACGAACATTCCACTCCCCAGCCGACAGCTGGCGTCCCGACAGCGGCCCGACGTAGGACCGATGTCGGCACGTTCACTGATAATTTTTAGAAGCCTGCACCTATGCTGTAAACATGTTCGCAAGTATCATAGGCTTGGCATGCTTTTCTAAAATGTAATGTTTCATTTTTTCCAGCATGTTATTCTCTAACGGAGGTTGGGCTCGCTAAAATCGCGGCTCTGATGGGGCTGAAGTGGATTTAGTTGCCAGCAGACGTGTTAGCGATTTCCAGCGGGTGCCAGTAGACCAGATAAAGGCATCCGGTTGTCTACAGTGACTGCCAATGTGTGGATCAGTGTAATTGTAAAATAAGGCCGTGGACTAAGAATAAAGGCTAATTGGTGATGAGATAATGATACAAATGCCGAATATGATTATAATTGCACGGTACTGTGCCATGCAATCATAATCATATTCGGCAGTCACATAATGTACCATCAGTACGTCATTTGATTGCAATAATACGTCAGAATATAGTTGTGATAAATCAAGTCTATACCGAATTCAAAGTGATTCATTAAGTTGTTGGCTATACAAGTTTTTGGTGGTATATTTTTTTGTTTCATGTAGCAACGTTGCAGGCGCCATTAGCCTCAAAGTACTCTCAAAAGCAGGGATTGCTTGGCTGAGGCTTGTGCTAAAATCACGTGTGGAAGGAACTTAATTTCCTTTCCAGCGGATCGGCCGCCGCCACCATCACCCCCCGCCACCGCAGCCACTAGCACCCACTCCACCACCAATTCCCCCGCTGACACCGCCGCATGATTTGAATGACGCTGCAAATAGATGTAGCATGCCACTGGCTCGAAATTGTCCGTTAACGGCCACCACTAGCACCACTTCCCCAGTCACTTATGCTCAATGAAAATAGTATTCACATGTAAGCATCATAGGAGCATTGCATAAACGATCGAAAGTATTGGTGGCAAGCGTTTATGGGAAAGCAGGCAAACAGAAACATAGAGGATTCGAGTGTACGGGTGACATCTAAGGTGGCTCTGTCGATAATCGGACCGCTTCGCCTGGTCTGCTGGCAGCCACTGGGAATCTTCAACACGTCTGCTGGCAAATAGTTCCTCTTCGGCCCCCATCAGTCGCGATTATAGCGACCAGCGGCGTCTGAGCGGCGGCCTGCCGTCAGGCGCACTAGCGCCACCTGGCCGGCGACGACGGAACGACAATCCTCTGGACGGTGCTGCGAGCTAACGAATATAGATGGATGATTCATAACACCAGCGTATTGATAATACATTGACGTATTTATGCAGTGCTCATTTCCTTCCACCATCACGGATGTTGGCCAGAGCCAGTGCAGCATGCAAAAAAAAGGAGCGAACTGGAAAAAAATCTTCGAACGGCGGGTGCAGATAAGTTTATAAAACAGATGGGAATCTGGTCATATTCGGAATCAGCGCTGAAAATGCGCTAATAACACCCATGGGAACAAAACATTTGGAAAAAACGTTGGAAGTGGGTTGCCCTACTGGTACATTATGGTCTGTACATCGGTATTTCTATACACCTACACCACCTGCTGTCACTATTTTGCCGTCCTGGTGCTCTACGATCATCTTAATGACAACCTCACCATCAGATAGACCTATGTGCCCTAGCTGTCATGAGGACCCTCCTGCAATCGTCTTAACCACCATTGCCTGCCGGCATGGGTTCCCAAACTGTCACTGATCATTGCTAGCAATATCAGTGGCCACGTAGCATTAGAGATGTAGACGCGACCTAAGAAGGTCGCGGTCACTGTGACCGTTTGTTATCCCTAAATTCCCTTCGGTTTCAGTGATGGCCTGTGTTCCTCTGGCAGTCTCGATGACTGATGGCGAAAATGTGATGACTTCATAGGCGAAAGTGTGCGGCTATTTTGGCACCCGAGAGCCTGGTGATAACTGAGCTTCTGCCAGGTGTGGTGGAGAGGACAGCCCTGGCCGGACCAAATGACTGGCTCCGGTTATAACCGAACCTTCTGTGCAGGTGTGGTTGAGAAGACCGCCCCGGTCGGGCCAGACCAGTGGCTGCGGTTCGACATTATCCGACATACTGTGAGCGGTGACGAGTACGGCGCCTCTGAACTGCGTCTGCTGACCTCCGGCGACCTTGCGCTCGTGCATGACCGCAAGCAGATCATCTGTGTCAACGGTGAGCGCCGCTTCCGCCGATTATGAATCGCAAATTCGTTGCGAACAACTGAATGCGTTCCGCAAGGATGTGCTCCAACGTCATGGCATGCTAATGATGCAAACAGGCATGTTGTGAAGTGTGCTATGTCCAGTTCCAACAATAGGGGTGAGGTGGTCAGTGTTATTTCTGTGCCGCCCATGATGTGTGAAGTGTTGCCACGGTTAGCCAGGTGCGGAGTGTGATTCCAAGTGGTCAGGTCCGCGGTTACAAAATGCTTGTATTGTTTTTGTACAAAGGGTCCAGTGATGATTTTAGACGAGGTGAAAGCTGTTATTGTTATCAGATTAGCCTCGAATAATGTTTTCGGTAGTCAGTTGTTCACTTCTATCTGTGTCGATGTGTGGTCAAGTGTTATCTCCCACAGTGGAGTACCTTTGACATTGACGAACAGATTATTATCCCCGACGTGGGATGAAGAGTGTTGTCTTAGCCCTTGGGCTGTGAAGTGCTATCCCTGGCGGTGTGATATGAGTTATAACCCAAACCTTTCGCGCGGACCGAACACTATACGTGCTACTGGGTGTTACCTCGATACGGAATATGGTGCCTGATGCTTAGCATTGTCATCTTTACTGAGTGCCACTTTCCATGCTGAGTACTGCTCCAGGTAATGTGTGTTACCTTTGTTGCTGTGTTCCTTCGGTATTGGATGTTTCCCCGACACTGTATTGTCTCGATACTGTGTGTGTTGCCACCATGCTGAGTGTTGTCTCGGTATCGTGTTTTCCAAACACTGAATGCTTGCCCGATACCGTGTTCCTCCCCGATGCTGGTGTCGGTTCGGTGTTGTGTGTTTCCCCGATATTGAGTGCTGGTTCCCCGATGCTGAGTGCTGGCTCTCCGATACTGAGTACTGGTTTCCCCGGTACTAAATGTTGGTTTTCCCGATGCTGAGTGTTCGTTTCCCGATGCTGAGTGTCGGCTCGGTACCGTGTGTTTGTCAGATACTGAGTGTCGGCTCGGTACTGTGTGTTTCCCCCGATGCTGAGTGTTCGTTCCTGGATGCTAAGTGTTGGTTCCCCGATACTGAGTGCTGGTTCCACGACATTGAGTGATGTTTTTCCCGATGCTAAGTAATGGTTTTTCCCCGATGCTAAGTGTTGGTTCCCCGATGCTGAGTGTTGGTTTCCACGATGCTAAGTGTTCGTGCCCCGGTACTGAGTGTCGGCTCCGTCAGTGTCGACGCCGTCCGAGTGTGCCGACACGATCCGCCTGTCGTCGCCCGGCGAGCAGATCATCGGCTGGGGCCTGGACGGCGACGGGGCGCCGCTGGTGTTCGCCAGCCGACACGGTCTGCTGCGGCTGGCCGCCCAGACCGCCGCGCCGACCGACAACAATCAGAGGTGGGCCACTCGTCCCTCATGCCCCTCTTATCCGCCGGCCGACAACAGTCAGAGGTGCGCCACTCGCCCACCTACACCCGTCTTACCCGCCGGCCGACAACAGTCAGAGGTGCGCCACTCGCCCACCTACACCCGTCTTATCCGCCGGCCGACAACAGTCAGAGGTGCGCCACTCGCCCACCTACACCCGTGTTACCCGCCGGCCGACAACAGTCAGAGGTGCGCCACTCGCCCACCTGCACCCGTCTTACCCGCCGGCCGACAACAGTAAGAGGTGCGCCACTCGCCCACCTACAGTCTTATCCGCCGGCGACAACAGTCAGAGGTGCGCCACTCCTACACCCGTGTTACCCGCCGGCCGACAACATCAGAGGTGCGCCACCCCCACCTACACCCGTCTTATCCGCCGGCCGACAACAGTCAGAGGTGCGCCACTCGCCCACCTACACCCGTCTTATCCGCCGCCGACAACAGTCAGAGGTGCGCCACTCGCCCACCTACACCCGTATTACCCGCCGGCCGACAACAGTCAGAGGTGCGCCACTCGCCCACCTGCACCCGTCTTATCCGCCGGCCGACAACAGTCAGAGGTGCGCCACTCGCCCACCTACACCCGTGTTACCCGCCGGCCGACAACAGTCAGAGGTGCGCCACTGGCCCACCTACACCCGTGTTACCCGCCGGCCGACAACAATCAGAGGTGCGCCACTCGCCCACCTACACCCGTACCGGCCAAAAGTCAGAATGCGCCACTCCCCACCTACACCCGTCTTACCCGCCGGCCGACAACAGTCAGAGGTGCGCCACTCGCCCACCTACACCCGTCTTACCCGCCGGCCGACAACAATAAGAGGTGCGCCACTCGCCCACCTACACCCCTCTTACCCGCCGGCCGACAACAGTCAGAGGTGCGCCACTCGCCCACCTACACCCGTCTTACCCGCCGGCCGACAACAGTCAGAGGTGGGCCACTCGTCCCTCATGCCCCTCTTACCCGCCGGCCGACAACAGTCAGAGGTGCGCCACACTCGTCCCCTCACGCCACACTTACCCGCTACCACCTCACTAATGCGGCGCGTGAGTGGCTGCCACCTGCAACTTCTCCAGGTTTGGGCAGTATTTTATACCGAATTTGTCCATTCTGTCTGTCTTTGTCTAGTGTGTCAGTGTTTTCAGCTATTTATTTCATGTTTGGCAGTTATTCAGCGAGTGATTTCTTCTTTCTTTAAAGCCACAGTCAACTTTCTGCACAGTGATTACCTTGTAAGTGCTGCATAGTTAGGAACTAGCATACACCTAATCTTTGTCGGTTATTTCGCTCTGCTCTGTTATTTGGCAAATCATTTTGCAGCAAGTTACTTTTCAATCTCAATCTAGGAATAAGCTGTAGCCTTCAGGATGGTTACTACCAGGATGCAGGCACTAGAGGATGAGGTTAGGGCCCTTAAGGCAGAGCTTTACAAGCTCAAAGCTTCCCTTGCTTCACAGGGCAGGCCAGCAAGTAAGGGGCAGTCTGTAGCAGAGGCATCCTATGCCCAGGTGGTCACAGGCCACCAGGTAACTGTAGCTTCCCCTGCTGTGGAGGTGGCAGGGAGATCTGAAGAGAGAAGTGTTCCTAGTGAACAGAAGATTTCTAGTTGTAGCTCACAGGAGGGGCAGTGGTTTAAAGTCAGGGGATGGAGGATTTGGAGGCGTGAGCCTAAGCAAGGGGGCAGTGAGTGGCAGGTGGTAGGTGGTAGGAGTGGGAGGCAACCTAGTGAAGCAGCTCAACAGGCAGGAGTAGTAACATCTAATAGGTTCCAGGCATTGGAGGACTGCCCCCAGGATAGTGATAGCAGCAAGGAGAAAGTGCTAGTCGTAGGAGACTCTCGTGTGCAGCATTTAGATAGGGTATTCTGTCGAGGTCGGAGAGGTAGGAATTGCATCACCAGGCCTGGTGCCAAGGTTAGAGACCTGGTCCCAGCGGTCGCATAGGCCACCAGTGAAAACCAGTGTAGTACAGTTATAGTGCAGGTAGGAGTGAACAATATAGGTCCTGCTAGGAGTGAGGAGCTGATGCAGGACTACAGGGCTCTTCTGGCCACCCTGAAGCAAAGCAATAGCAGAGTTATTGTGACAGCTATTCTGCCTAGGGCTGGAGTCTCCCCTGAGTGGAGCTCTTGGGCACTGGCAGCCAATGCCAGGGTAGGTAGGCTCTGCAATGAGTTAGGTTTGACTTTTGTTGACAAGTGGTGCAGGTTTTATGGCTCATATGACCTCTATCAGAGGGATGGCCTGCACTTCTCCGAGAGGGGGGTGCAAGTGTTAGGCAAAGTATATGAACATGTCCTTCAGGGAAACTAGATAATGGGGTGGGGAGGGAAGAATTGGCATTGCCATCTCAGGGATATGCCAATAGTGACAGCATAGGCAATAGAACCTCACAGTCAGCAAATAGGGGTAGCAGTAGATCAAGGGGGCAGAGTGGTAGCTCATCCAGAGATGATAGAGCTACTCAACATGAAAAAGCCAAAGAGGGTCATGGAACTTTTGTTTAGTGTATGATGCTTAATGCTCAGAGCATTCGATCCAAATTTGATGAGTTCAAGTGTTATGTTGCTGGGAGAAACCAGATTTTGTTTGCATTACTGAGGCATGGGTCAGTGAGGGATATTTTGGGGATAACCTGCAGGACTATGAGATCCAGGGATACAATATGTTTTCATGCAATAGGGGTCCAGCAGTGAAAGGGGGTGGTGTAATGCTGTATGTGAATAGCTTATAAAGTTCTCAAAAAGTAGCAGATGGGGTAAAAAATGTGTCTGTGGAGTCCATTTGCCTTGATGTTGCTGTGGGAAAAGGCAACAGCAATAAACTGAAGATAGGAGCTTTGTATCGATCAGGAACCTTGCCACATTCTCAGCAACTGGAGCTCGATAAAGTGATTTGTGAGGAAATCAGTAGAAACTTTCAGAGGAAATGCCTTATTCTTGGTGACTTTAATCTAAAAGGATATGAAAATGTTGGAGTTGGCTCCCCATCATGTAAACTGTTTAGGAAATGCCTTGAAGAGGACTTGTTCTTACACCAGTTTGTAACGGAACCAACCAGGCAGGGCTCATTCTTGGACCTTGTCTTCTCAGATTTAAGTGATTTAGTTCAAGACTTGACTGTAGGAGAAACTCTGGGAAGAAGTGACCTTAACATAGTGAGATTCAAGGCACAGGTAGCAGGTACAATCAAGGATAATTTGGCAAAGATTCTAAATTTTAACAGGGCAGACTTTGACTGCATGAGAGGCTTTAAGTACCATAAAATGGGAAGAAGAATTCTTTGATTTAAATGCCTGTGAAATGTGGGAAAAGTTCAAATCTTACTTGAGGGAAATTCAGATTAGACATGTCCCCCCAGAAGCAAAGGCCAAAAGAAGGGTAGGAAAGCCAGCATGGCTTACACCAGATGTGAAGAAAGCAATTAAGGCTAAGAAAGATGCATTTAGAGTATTTAAGGAAGCTTCAAATATCGTAAATCTAAGGTCGTATCAAAAATCTAGAGATGCTGTGAAGCAGAAAAATCAGAGCAGCAAAGCGAGCAAAAGAATTGGATTTGGCTAGGAACTGTAATGGGGACAGTAAAAAGTTCTTTAGTTTCTACAAGCTAAGTAAAGTTTCAAGCACAATTGGTCCACTGGAAGTAAATGGGACTATATTGAGTGAGGATGGTGAGATGGTTGAGGAGCTGAGCAAGCAGTTTAAATTAGTGTTTACAGTGGAGGATGTGACTAATCTGCCAACCGTGAACCACAGTTCAGTGACAGGTGATCAGATACACGATGTTGATTTCATTGATAGTGATATTGTTTTCAATTATATCAGAAAAATAAAGCCAAACAAGGCAGCAGGACCTGATGAAATTTATGCTAGGGTATTACAGGAAGCTGAAAAGGAAGTGGCAATTCCACTTAGTATAATATTTTGTAGATCAGTTTCACAAAATGGAATTCCAACAGATTGGAAAAGGGCAAATGTAGTTCCTATTTTCAAGAAAGGAGAAAGAGGGAAAGTTGAAAACTATAGGCCAGTAAGCCTCACATCCCTAGTCTGCAAGGTACTCAAATCAATTATCAAGGATAGAATAGTTAGCTTTCTGGAAGGAAACAGATTGATTCAAGATACTCAACATGGGTTTAGAAAAGGGCGATCGTGTCTCACAAATCTCTTGGACTTTTTGAATTTTGCTACAGAACAATTTGATCAGGGAAATCAGGTTGATGTAGCATATCTTGACTTTAGTAAGGCCTTTGACAAGGTACCCCATAAACGGTTAATGATGCAGCTCAGGTCCATGGTATTGCAGGTAACATCCTAAAATGGATAGAGTTGTGGCTTTCAGATAGACAGCAGAGAGTGATGCTAAATGGTACCAATTCATCATGGCAAAATGTTCTTAGTGGAGTCCCCCAGGGGTCGGTACTAGGGCAACTATTGTTCATTATATATGTGAATAGCATTGAATGTGGCCTAAGCAGTCAGGTTTTGAAATTTGCGGATGATTTGAAGATCTTTAGGGCAATAACAGGGCACAATGAGCAGGTTTTGCTGCAGAAAGACTTAGACGAGCTAGTGAAGTGGTCCAAAAAATGGCAAATGAAGTTTAATTTTGATAAGTGCAAAGTCATGCATGTAGGTAGGCAGCATATGAAGGCTCCATACTTGATGGGTGGCCAAGTACTATCTGTGACTCAGCAGGAGAAGGACTTAGGTGTTATTTTGAACACAAAATTGGGGGCATCAGAACAGACCAAAGAAGCCAGGAAGAAGGCACTAAGAATGCTTGGGGCAATACAGAGGAATGTGTCATACAAAAGTGAGGAGGTCATCAGGAAGCTTTACTGTGCATATGTCAGGCCACATTTGGAATACTGTGTCCAAGCTTGGTCCCCTAGTTATGAGAAAGATTGTTGGCTTTTAGAGAGAGTACAAAAGAGGGCAACAAAATGGTTAATGGTATAGGCAACCTGGCATATGAGGAAAGATTGAAGAAATTGAATATGTTTTCACTTAGATATAGAAGGCTGAGAGGAGATCTCATCGAGGTTTTTAAATTTGTTCATGGGCAGGAACAGGGATATCTCAGGGAAATGTTTGAATTTAACAGAAATGATGCAATTAGAGGTCATCAATTCAAAATTAAAGTTAATCACAGCAGGACAAGGTTAAGACAGTCTTTCTTCACCAACAGGGTAGTAGAACACTGGAACCAGCTGCCAGGAACCATTGTCAGTAGCAACACACTGAACATCTTTAAAAACGGCACAGACAATCATTATAAGAATAGGGGGCTTGTTTTTCTGTATTCCAGGGAGGGTTGATCGACAGGGAGGAGATGGGAGTTGGGAGGAGTTTGTAATTGTTGAGTGTGTTATGCAATAGCAAGTGAGTCTCTTATTAAGTATAAACGCTTTATAACTTTATATAGGGTGTACCTAGCAGTGGATTCAGCACCTTCCTTCGGGATGTGATACTGATGAGATTGTCTATGGTAGCACAATGGGTATGATGGGAGGAGTTTGTAATTGTTGAGTGTATTATGCAATAGCAAGTGAGTCTCTTATTAAGTCTGAACGTTTTATGAATTTGTGTGGGGTGTGCCTAGCAGTGGATTCGGCACCTTCCTTCGGGATGTGATGCTGATGAGATTGTCTATGGTGGCACGATGGGTATGATGGGAGGAGCTTGTGATTGTTGAGGGTGTTATGCGGTAGCAAGTGAGTGGTGCTTGATAGGCTGGGGTATATAGCTTCCTAGGAACTTGGGATAAGGGATTGATTGGGGTGAGAGTATGTACATTTCTAGTACCCTTTCTAGATAGGCTTAACCCAGATGGGCCCCTGTGGCTCTTATTAAGCCTTAATACTTTATGACTTGATGACTTTATGAAATGATTTTCCACGCGTACCTTCCACTATTACGATTTTTTGTTTTTGTTAATGCCCTGTCCTGTTCGGTTTTCGTATATCAAATTAGCAGTAAGACAACAAATAGCTGTGTCCCAGAACAACAATGCACTTCTGTTGGCAGGCAGTCCTACTGCGTTTAATTGTACCCAAATTAATTCCAAAGTACGAAATTTTATTTTTAATGTATATTCTTGCCTTACCTTCTTACTTTCCTCCAATGCGTTTTCAGAGCTGATTTTTTATTGACACCTTTGATGAGATCAGACATTATGATTATGTGCCTCCTTCCCCCTCTGCAAGGGTATCATTGGAAAGCATGGTAACGTATCGGTTATCCCAACATCGTAACACTGTAAATGCTGTTTTACCGCCCAGAGGTTTGAAGCATGTGCCGCTTTACGCCCAAGTTACGTATTCCACGCTGTGCTGCTGTATGCCCACTGTGGGTATTTCTGTATCCATGGACACGAACCTTCCACTAAAGGTACCACACCGGCAATCGCGCGCATCGCGCAGTTGGTTTTGCTCTGGCCATTGTTTTCCAACCAGCCCGGCACGCTAGTGTGTCCACATTTCGGACATTGGACGGGAAACGGCGCTAAAAATATGATCTTAAGTAAGGTGCATTCCTTTCGAGTTATTTTGCTTTTGTAGATTCAATCAAATGCTCCTTGAATATTACGGTAATCCAATCCAACAACCACCATTTGTTCCTGTTGCGTTCTTGTGTCGAACGCATGTGGCGGTGCTGGGCGCCAGAAGCCTATAATTGAATCATGCGATCTGTGTGACTTGCGTAGATTAGATTTCGAACCTTTTTGCGTCTTGAATGGGAAAGGATGAAGATCGTTACCTACATCTACCACCCAAATAGTCATCAATTCGGGGTCCCTGAGGTGTCCTGTCGTCCTGGTTCTCTCTGGTGACGTGGCGGGATGTGTGTGGCGGTAGCGTGAACCTGTTTGCTGGGGCTGGTCCAGACGACGCACCCGTCCCAGTCCTTCAGCGTGTCGATGGTGGCTCTCCACTGGAGGCGGCGTGAGGTGTGACGATGTGTGTGTGGCGGCAGCGTGTCGATGGTGGCTCTCCACTGGAGGCGGCGTGAGGTGTGACGATGTGTGTGTGGCGGCAGCGTGTCGATGGTGGCTCTCCACTGGAGGCGGCGTGAGGTGTGACGATGTGTGTGTGGCGGCAGCGTGTCGATGGTGGCTCTCCACTGGAGGCGGTGTGAGGTGTGACGATGTGTGTGTGGCGGCAGCGTGTCGATGGTGGCTCTCCACTGGAGGCGGTGTGAGGTGTGACGATGTGTGTGTGGCGGCAGCGTGTCGATGGTGGCTCTCCACTGGAGGCGGCGTGAGGTGTGACGATGTGTGTGTGGCGGCAGCGTGTCGATGGTGGCTCTCCACTGGAGGCGGTGTGAGGTGTGACGATGTGTGTGTGGCGGCAGCGTGTCGATGGTGGCTCTCCACTGGAGGCGGTGTGAGGTGTGACGATGTGTGTGTGGCGGCAGCGTGTCGATGGTGGCTCTCCACTGGAGGCGGTGTGAGGTGTGACGATGTGTGTGGCGGCAGCGTGTCGATGGTGGCTCTCCACTGGAGGCGGTGTGAGGTGTGACGATGTGTGTGCGTGTCGATGGTGGCTCTCCACTGGAGGCGGCGTGAGGTGTGACGATGTGTGTGGCGGCAGCGTCAACCTGTCTCTGTTGGGGCTCGACCAGACGGCCAACCTGTCGCAGTCGTTCAGCGTGTCGATGACACAGCCGGAGCTGGAGCAGCTGACGACCAGCGGCGACAGCAAGGGCAAACTGCGCGCCGCCTGCGTCCTCTTCTACAGAAACGAGCTGGTCAGTGCCCGAGGCTGTGGATGCTTCCGCCGGTCGGGCCGAACGGTCGCCGACATGCGGTCGTTCGCTCCTGTGGTGCTATATGATCAACATTGTCGACGCGCCCTAAAGCCCAAATAACAAGCTCCTGTGGTGGTTCTGGCGCTTCGCGTGGGAGATTGCGACTTGGAATGGTTTAAACAGCTGAATGTGCTGTGAAAGTGGCCCTATGTCCTGTCCGTTTGCTAGTCAAGTTGCAACGTCCACCGATAAGGGACCGAGAGGAGGGCGTGCGGCATCATGGTATGTGGGCAAAGCACATTGTGGTGCATCCGTGCACCTCGCAAGGGATGCGCGCAAAATGAGCATGTAGTCGGCACGCTCGTGAACGCCAAACCACCACCTCACAATGTATTGGCGCACATCTGAATGATGGTGTCGGCGCTTGATGTATGACTCCGGTGGCTGTCGGCCGTTGGTGCTCATTTGATTTTCAAGTTGCACGGACGAAACGGGCACTGGGGACTGTTTCGCTGGCTGATGCTAACTTGTAGGTGCAGTTTTGACATGATGTAACGTAAAGGTCAGCCTTTACGTAAAGGTAGGTGCAGTTTTGACATGATGTAACGTGTGTCAACTGGCAGGGTGAACAGCCGTGTTTGGCTGCTGTCGCCACTCCCCGCTGTGTGTGTGTGCTGTTGCTGTTGCTGCACCGCGCTGTGCACGCACCGACCGCGTCGACAGACCCGCTGTTCGGCGCTGGTGGAGGAGCTGTTTCCGCGTGCGTCGGCGGGCGGGCCCGACTCTGAGCTGGACCGGACGGTGGTGACGCTGAGCTGCGACATCGTCGACGACTTCCCGGCCTCCGACCCGCGCTGGGCCGAGTCAGCGCCACATGGTGAGAGGCTGGGTCGGCCACTCGCCACTGCCGTATACTGAGCCGCTGGGTCGAGTCAGCGCCACATGGTGAGAGACTGGGTCGGCCACTCGCCACGTCGTACATTGAGCCGCTGGGTCGAGTCGGCGCCACATGGTGAGAGGCTGGGTCTGCCACTCGCCACTGCCGTACACTGAGCCGCTGACCTTGGCCGTGAGGTGCTGCGGGAACGGCTGAAGTGGTGAGAAACTAAGCGACTGCCTGCCGTTGTCCGGAACTGTGCGACACCGAACTTCGGCCATGTGCACGGGACAAGACCATGCGCGCGCGAAGCAAGGCCCAGGGCACATTTCTTCGCTCCTGGCCGTCTGTCAAAAGATAAACATTTCAGTTGGCAGTGATGCGCTGTGTGTGCGTGCTCCCTGTTAAAGGAGACTGTATGTTCTGATGAAATTCAAAAGTCACCGTACTCGTGTACCTGTGTATCTCCGTCATTGCTGTCCATAGCTCGCATGCGGTGAGCCGTGTTTTAGCACGTCTCGGAGTAGTATGATGGCAGTATGTCATTGAAAACAGGCTTTTTGCGGACACTGTGACCCATGGATCGCTTCCCATAGCTTTCCGAATTGTGACTATCGATATCGGTATCAATTTACGAGGCTCATATGCTCTTCCATGTTGAATGCAACCTCAAAAATTGAGATTGCTCTGTATATTATGATGTAACGGCCTGCGAGTCTGCCGTAATTACTCCCTGGAGTGACTGTGTTCCGCCCGCCCTCCTGTGGTGCGGGGGACCCGCCGTATTACTTCCTGGAGTGACTGTGTTCTGCCCGCCCTCCTGTGGTGCGGGGGACCCGCCGTATTACTCTCTGGAGTGACTGTGTTTCGCCCGCCGTATGACTCCCTGGAGTGACTGTGTCTCGACCGCCTTTCTGTGGCGCGGGGGACCCGCCGTATGATTCCCTGGAGTGACTGTGTTCCGCCTGCCCTGCTGTGGTGCGGGGACATGGTCTGAGCCGCCCCTGCTGGTCGACAGACGCCACTGTGTCGTCGACCAGCTCGCTGATCCTGCTGCACCAGCTGGACGAGAAGCGGGACGCCCACCGACTGTACATGGCCTTCCTGAAGGCGGTGGGCCTCTGGGGCCGGGTGAGTGGCTCAGGTGGAGAGTCTCGGGGCCTCTGGGGCCGGGTGAGTGGATCAGGTGGAGAGTCTCGGGGCCTCTGGGGCCGGGTGAGTGGCTCAGGTGGAGAGTCCCGGGGACTCTGGGGCCGGGTGAATGGATCAGGTGGAGAGTCTCGGGGCCTCTGGGGCCGGGTGAGTGGATCAGGTGGAGAGTCTCGGGGCCTCTGGGGCCGGGTGAGTGGATCAGGTGGAGAGTCTCGGGGCCTCTGGGGCCGGGTGAGTGGATCAGGTGGAGAGTCTCGGGGCCTCTGGGGCCGGGTGAGTGGCTCAGGTGGAGAGTCCCGGGGACTCTGGGGCCGGGTGAATGGATCAGGTGGAGAGTCTCGGGGCCTCTGGGGCCGGGTGAGTGGATCAGGTGGAGAGTCTCGGGGCCTCTGGGGCCGGGTGAGTGGATCAGGTGGAGAGTCTCGGGGCCTCTGGGGCCGGGTGAGTGGATCAGGTGGAGAGTCTCGGGGCCTCTGGGGCCGGGTGAGTGGCTCAGGTGGAGAGTCTCGGGCCTCTGGGGCCGGGTGAATGGATCAGGTGGAGAGTCTCGGGGCCTCTGGGGCCGGGTGAGTGGATCAGGTGGAGAGTCTCGGGGCCTCTGGGGCCGGGTGAATGGATCAGGTGGAGAGTCTCGTGGCCTCTGGGGCCGGGTGAGTGGATCAGGTGGAGAGTCTCGGGGCCTCTGGGGCCGGGTGAGTGGATCAGGTGGAGAGTCTCGGGGCCTCTGGGCCGGGTGAGTGGATCAGGTGGAGAGTCTCGGACAATACGCAGACAACACAAAGACACACAGGCAGCCATATTTGCAGCCTGATGCACCTGCATATACATACCTACCTGAAGTGTGATTACCTAAAGGTGGGCATTGCCCCCTGGATACCACTCCCATGCCTTGGGACGCTCAGAGTTGGTGTTTGTACTAACCCACATGAGTCCAAATGGAAATAAGCGGAATAGCTCGATTCCAAGTTTGCTTGGGCCCTTCCAATAATTTGGGCTTTTAGCATGGGACCCCATGGAGTGGGCCGTCATAGCTATTATGAAGTGAGTTCCGCCAGTTCTCTCATGAATTGATCCATCCCACAAGCATTTTGGTGAAGTTACACCTGTACTCCGAGGGTTCCAACACGCTTAGCTTATTTCACTGATGTGTATATAGTCCTGTTTATTGTCCATGGGCAGCTACCCACCTACTGCTTTTGCTAAATTATGTCAACCGTAGGCTCCGTCGAGTCTTCCTGATCCCACGCCCTGTTGTCACATGTAGATTTGTGTTTTCGGTGCGTTTTGTTTGCAAAAGATTAACATGGTAAGTTAAAGCAATTTCCTGAAATACGTTCCTGGATTCGTTATTGCGGTAATAGCGTGTTCCGTAGACGGCGCCAATTTATGTTTGCAATGAGTGCAGTGAAAGGAATACGCTGTTACCCCAGCAGCCATTTCATTGAGTTAGTCCAGTCAGATTGCTTTAAAAAAAAGCTTACAAGCTTACTGTGACGTGATTGAAAATGTGTTGTTACACTAATAAAGAGAAGAAAAAAAAACAAGAAAAACAATTGAAGGCAAACTAATAGTATTTGCACCTACAGTACTGACTGGCAGATATACATTGTATTGCCTTTTCACAGCTCTAGTTGTCCGTTTTGTTTGGAGGTGAAGTGTACCTAAGCAACCTGAACAAGCATGCACCTGCTAGGTAAAATGCAATGTTCATGTGAATAATCACCACATTTGCTTTGTGATAACAGTTGCCAAATACTAAGCCTGTATTTGTTGATGCACATAATTCGTTTTTGTCTTATATTTTGTAAGTTAATTCTGGTATCTACTGTTAGATATTGACATGGCAAGAAGCTAATTTCCATCAGTCTTTTGCCAACCCTGGTTTGGGGTTGGTTGGGTCGGTGGATGTGGTTGAGGCGGTTACCCGCCGGTTGACAGTCTCCTGTTGCAGCTGACCAGTCTCCTGTTGCAGCTGACCTCGGTCTCCTGTTGCAGCTGACCACGGTCTCCTGTTGCAGCTGATCAGTCTCCTGTTGCAGCTGACCACGGTCTCATGTTGCAGCTGACCACGGTCTCCTGTTGCAGCTGATCAGTTTCCTGTTGCAGCTGACCACGGTCTCCTGTTGCAGCTGACCACGGTCTCCTGTTGCAGCTGACCACGGTCTCATGTTGCAGCTGATCAGTCTCCTGTTGCAGCTGACCACGGTCTCATGTTGCAGCTGACCACGGTCTCATGTTGCAGCTGATCAGTATCCTGTTGCAGCTGACCACGGTCTCATGTTGCAGCTGACCACTGTCTCCTGTGGAGAGACGGTGGAGGCGACGTCTGAGTTGCTGCACCAGCATCACGAGAAGACCATTGCCGCCATGGCCCTCACCAACCTGTCGGCACAGTAAGTGCGGTGTGTGCCTCCTTCACTTCCCCTTCTCCGCCTCCCGCAACATATCCAGGTCAGTGACGGCTGTGTCCCCGGACTGGGCCAATGACTGTGTCCCCGGACTGGGCCAGTGACGGCTGTGTCCCCGGACTGGGCCAGTGATGGTTGTGTCCCCGGACTGGGCCAGTGACGGCTGTGTCCCCGGACTGGGCCAGTGACGGCTGTGTGTCCCCGGACTGGGCCAGTGACGGCTGTGTGTCCCCGGACTGGGCCAATGACTGTGTCCCCGGACTGGGCCAATGATGGTTGTGTCTTGTGTCCCCGGACTGGGCCAATGACGGTTGTGTCCCCGGACTGGGCCAGTGACGGTTGTGTCCCCGGACTGGGCCAGTGACGGTTGTGTCCCCGGACTGGGCCAGTGACGGTTGTGTCCCCGGACTGGGCCAGTGACGGCTGTGTCCCCGGACTGGGCCAATGACTGTGTCCCCGGACTGGGCCAGTGACGGCTGTGTGTCCCCGGACTGGGCCAATGACTGTGTCCCCGGACTGGGCCAGTGACGGCTGTGTCCCCGGACTGGGCCAATGACTGTGTCCCCGGACTGGGCCAGTGATGGCTGTGTGTCCCCGGACTGGGCCAGTGACGGTTGTGTCCCCGGACTGGGCCAGTGACGGCTGTGTCCCCGGACTGGGCCAGTGACGGCTGTGTCCCCGGACTGGGCCAGTGATGGCTGTGTCCCCGGACTGGGCCAGTGATGGTTGTGTCCCCGGACTGGGCCAGTGACGGCTGTGTCCCCGGACTGGGCCAGTGATGGCTGTGTCCCCGGACTGGGCCAGTGATGGTTGTGTCCCCGGACTGGGCCAGTGACGGCTGTGTCCCCGGACTGGGCCAGTGACTGTGTCCCCGGACTGGGCCAGTGATGGCTGTGTGTCCCCGGACTGGGCCAGTGACGACTGTGTCCCCGGACTGGGCCAGTGACGGTTGTGTCCCCGGACTGGGCCAGTGATGGCTCTGTCCCCGGACTGGGCCAGTGATGGTTGTGTCCCCGGACTGGGCCAGTGATGGCTGTGTCCCCGGACTGGGCCAGTGATGGCTGTGTGTCCCCGGACTGGGCCAGTGACGGCTGTGTGTCCCCGGACTGGGCCAATGACTGTGTCCCCGGACTGGGCCAATGACGGCTGTGTGTCCCCGGACTGGGCCAATGACTGTGTCCCCGGACTGGGCCAATGACTGTGTCCCCGGACTGGGCCAATGATGGCTGTGTGTCCCCGGACTGGGCCAGTGATGGCTGTGTGTCCCCGGACTGGGCCAGTGACGGCTGTGTCCCCGGACTGGGCCAATGACTGTGTCCCGGACTGGGCCAGTGACGGCTGTGTCCCCGGACTGGACCAATGACTGTGTCCCCGGACTGGGCCAATGACGACTGTGGCCCCGGACTGGGCCAGTGACGGCTGTGTCCCCGGACTGGGCCAGTGACGGCTGTGTGTCCCCGGACTGGGCCAGTGATGGTTGTGTCCCCGGACTGGGCCAGTGATGGTTGTGTCCCCGGACTGGGCCAGTGACGGCTGTGTCCCCGGACTGGGCCAGTGACGGCTGTGTGTCCCCGGACTGGGCCAGTGACGGCTGTGTGTCCCCGGACTGGGCCAGTGACGGCTGTGTGTCCCCGGACTGGGCCAGTGACGGCTGTGTCCCCGGACTGGGCCAGTGACGGCTGTGTCCCCGGACTGGGCCAGTGATGGTTGTGTCCCCGGACTGGGCCAGTGACGGCTGTGTCCCCGGACTGGGCCAATGACGGCTGTGTCCCCGGACTAGGCCAGTGACGGCTGTGTTTCCCCGGACTGGGCCAGTGACGGCTGTGTCCCCGGACTGGGCCAGTGACGGCTGTGTCCCCGGACTGGGCCAATGACGACTGTGGCCCCGGACTTGGCCAGTGACGGCTGTGTCCCCGGACTGGGCCAGTGACGGCTGTGTCCCCGGACTGGGCCAGTGACGGCTGTGTCCCGACTGGGCCAGTGAATGTTGTATCCACTAGGTTGAGTCGGTGACAGTTGTGCCCCCCCCAGACTGGGCCGTGTGGTAGACGCGGCAGTGAACCACGTGGTGGAGCAGCGCGGCGAGCCGCCGCTGCGCCCCCTCACGGCGCAGGACGTCTTCTTCCGCCGACTGTCCAAGGTGCAGGACATCATGGCGGCGCTCATCGAGCTCGAGGAGGACGCCATGGCTGCCGGCACGCCCGCGCGGGAGCTGGTCCAGCTGGTGTCGGAGACCAACACCGTACTCGTGGTGAGACGCTTGGCGACGGGTGTTAGCCATGGCAGGCAGGCTTGGCATCCTCCAGTTAGCCAGGCGTCCTCCCCAGCTGACGTCGCGCGCAAGCCAAATCGGCTTCGTGAGAGCATTCGTGGCGTTGCACGGAACGCTCACCATGTTAAGCGTAGCCGTGTCCGGAATAGATGCACTGCTGTTGTTGTTTGGGCTTTGGGATGCTTTGGGATGCTTCGACCAGAGTTGTGGATGCACTGTTCAATGCCGTTGGCGTTGAGGGAAGCAATGCTGGTCGATACTAGCAGATGACATGACCAAAAGTATTGCTTGGTTTTCAATTTTCACTGGGTGCGTGATAATGTTGAACTCTACCCTAGTAATTAACTCGACAAATGACCGAGCATTTGTCAGGCTGGACTGGTGATTCCATTGTCAGCTGTATGCTACATACAACCTGCAGCTGTGATGCTAATCGCAGGAATTATTCCTGCCAGCCTCGAATTTCTAGTCGAGTTGATTGTCAACGAGAGTAATCAGGTGCGTGTAATCGCGCGTTCAGTTTTCCAGCTAGTCTGTACGGCGTTTTCTCGGCAGAGGATGCTGACGGCCGTGGCAGCCATCAGTGATGAGATGGAGCGCGCGCCAGATTCGCCGTCAGAGCGCCAGTCATGGAGCTCGGGCGGCGTCGCGCGCGCCCTCCTGCATCGCCAGTACCAACTGACACTGAACCAGGCGCTGCCGGCCTCTGAGTCGGGAGCCAGCCAGACCTGCCTGTACCAGCAGGTGAGGACTGTGCCAGTAAGTGAGGACTTCACTGGGTGAGGGCTGGTCTCCCAGCAGGTGAGGACTGTGCTAGCAGGTGAGGACTCTGCTAGTAAGTGAGGACTGCACTGGGTGAGGGCTGGTCTCCCAGCAGGTGAGGGCTGTATTGGGTAGGGACTCTCCCAGTAGGTGAGGTCTGATCTGTACCAGCAGTTGAGGACTGGTAAGTAGGTGAGGTTTGTTCTTTGCAAGCATATGAGGACTGGTTTCCACCAGCAGGTAAGGACTGGTAGATAACAGCAGGTGGGGTCTGGTATCTACCAGCAGGTGATAACGGGTCTGTACCAATAGGTAATAGCTGGTCTGTACCAGCAGGTAAGGTTTGGTCTATACCAGCAGGTGAGGTCTGGTTTGTACCAGCAGGTGATGTCTGGTATTTACCGACAGACGAGGGCTTGCCTTCGGCAGTACATGAGGATCAGGGGTTGATCGTCAAGCTGTCCAGAAGGTGATGGCTGTCTGTACCACCTCGCAAGGACCGAGCGACAGCCGTAGTTAGGATTCCTTGCCCTCGCTCTGCCGACTCCGCCGGAAATAACACGCTGGAAAAACATCCCCGTCTGTGATTTTGTTATCCAGAACATCATGCTTTGCGGAGAACTGCTCTTTCCTTTGTCCTGCAGGAGGATTGAAGAACACTTACATTGAATGGTGCAAACTTTGTGCTCTTTCATTAAAAAAACGCGCTAGCTTTTGGATTCTTCAATCAGGGACGAGTGGTCTAGGGGTAAGATGCTCGTCTCACAATCGAAAGATTGTGGGTTCGAATCTCACCTGTCGCTACTCTTCGCCCGCGACCAATCGGCGTGAGAGATTGGCGACGCAATATGACTGAACGGTCGACGTGTCGTAAAACCAATAACCAACCAACCAAGGATTCTTCAATCCGGGTTTTATTCCAGTAATAAGTTATTTTTCATGGAAGAAAACTGGGCCTACATTTCATTCTACTGAAGTTCTTTCATTCCACTTTTTCTTAATCCAATTATTTGTTTGTCATCAAAATTAACGTTACCGAAGTATGTAAGTGGCCCCATCCTATCCACCGCGTTCCCACCCACGTGGAAGCCCTGTCTGGAGCAGTTGCTGTGGATTGATTGGTTGGTTTTGGTTGGCCCTATTGATTTCGGGCGGACGTGTAGCTATGACGTCACAGATTCCCGGCTTGGTGTGTCGTGGAGCAGGGGCTTCGTGACGGCGGATCTCAACGTGTAGTTTGGACGTCCGGTGGCGATATTTAGGACCCGAATCTGCGCTAAGTTCAGCTCGTTCGCTCTGTCTGACACCACTGTCTGACTCTCGCTGATGGTCTAATCGTAGCTATCGTTTGCGATGTGCGGAGCCGCTTAGGCATGTGGTGCGGGCATGTGCGGGGCAGAATAGAGTAGGGAGTCCATTCGGTTAGTGGAATTGAACCTGCGACCGTACATTGGCGGGGCGAGCGTGTCTACCGCTGTGCTAGCCCTCAGGCAGCTTCCTCCCAGCCGGTAATGCTATGTCGGAAGTGAATCCCGTGCGCCGCACCTCTTCGTGTTAAATAGCGAGACACTCTTTTCCGGTCGGCTGCCATCACAAACAATAAGTGGTCCATGTGAGAGTTGAACCCACGACGATGATTGTGATGACGCTCGGTGACGGTCCCTGCATTTCACCTGTCGATCGACTTGACATTCATGTCTGCTGTGTGAAAGGAGGCACACGGGCGGGAAGGTCCATGTGCAATACTCGGCCCTGATGTAAATCGACTAGTTACGAATGCATCCGATCATAGTGAAACTGAGTACGAAATCTGGCGGTTCTGGAGTGACTTCTCCAGCCCTCCAAATGACCTCGGCTGGTGACTCATAGTCATGCTGCAACAATGTGGGTCTTTTCGCGCATGCATATGAAACGAGGGCCTGTCGAAACAACTATCGACCTGTAAAAATCGTTGTACGGCTGTGCAATGTGCCGCGTCGGCCGCTGTTTTACCTCACCCGTCGGATGGTGGGGCCGACTGTGTCTGACATCTAATGTAGTCCTGGTGGCCCGCCGGCTTCTCATCCGTCAGATGGTGGGGCTGACTTTTCTGACATCTAACGTATGACAGACTCTGTGGAGTCTGCCGCACCGACCGCTGCTTACCTCACCCGTCGGATGGTGGGGCCGACTGTGTCTGACATCTAATGTATGACACGTCTGTGTGGAGTCTGCCGCACCGACCGCTGGCTTACCTCATCCGTCAGATGGTGGGGCTGACGGTCTACATCTAACGTATGACACGTCTGTTGGAGTCTGCCGCACCGACCGCTGGCTTACTTCACCCGTCAGATGGTGGGGCTGACTGTGTCTGACATCTAACGTATGACACGTCTGTGTGGAGTCTACCGCACCCTTACTACCCGTCAGATGTGGGGCTGACTGTGTCTGACATCTAAGTATGACACGTCTGTGGAGTCTGCCGCACCAACCGCTGGCTTACCTCATCCGTCAGATGGTGGGGCTGCTGTCTACATCTAACGTATGACACGTCTGTGTGGAGTCTGCCGCACCGACCGCTGGCTTACCTCATCCGTCAGATGGTGGGGCTGACTGTGTCTGACCCGTCAGATGGTCGGGCTGACGGACGCCATCCTGGGAGGGTACCGCATCCACCTGAACAGCCTGCAGGGCACCGACAAGCTGGCTGCCGTGCAGACCGAGTTCGAGGCCGACCGCTACATGCTGCTCCGGCCGCTGCGTGAGTTGCGGTGTCTCGGCGTCGTCGCCACCCTTTCCCGCTCTTCTCCGTCTTCTCTGTCGGCTCTGTTTCGCTTTGTTGGTCCCATTCTTATGCGCCTGCACCAGTGGTGTCACTTTGTATATGCCAAGGGGGCCCACTGGCCCCCCGAATCATTGATTTGGCACCATTAATCAGGCTGAAGCTTCACCTTTGGGCCTAGGGCGTACACTAGATAGAAGTGTTTTTCGGGGCTGCTTTGACCATCAAAGTCATTCACAAGGTCACACGCTTATCTTGCACTCGTCTCTGTCACCTAATTCTGTTATGTTTCCCTCCTCTTCACTGATTTCCTCTTGTCCGGTTTTGCGTGTGCACAACGACCCTTTCTATTTCGTTGTCGATTTCGTGGCATCGACGTGCTCTAACAACTAGTAATAGCACAGTGGATGACATGCCCGCGATCTTGTATGGCCCGTGATTACACCGTTGGACGTTGTCTGATTGGCGCTCCTGGGCGAAACGGAGCGTGATGGAGATCTGAGAATGGCTGCAGTTATCTTTGAATATTCACATGAATTATTCCATGCACGGATTTTCCATTAAGATGTATGCACGTTTGCTTTTGCTATTTCACAAGGCAATTCTTCATCGTCCGCACTGCCGAACGTATTTTGTATACTTGGAGCCATCCGTGTCATAATTACAGTGCGCGCGACCTTGCTGGTCCGTTACTTACGGTGCATGCGACCTTGCTCGTCCCCGCTGAAATGGTGCCGAGCCGCCAGTTTTCCTGCGCAGTTTCACCCGGCTGTCACGCGCGTCGAGTCGCAGAAAACGTGTGGCCGTGACCGCAACCTCGCTCTGGACGGTTTATGGGTTCGCGTCACTATCCAAGCTGTACTTCTAGGGTGGTTTATGTTTCCGCAGTGTTAACCCCCTGTAGCGCGACACAGTTACCACTGGGGCTGGCACGAGCTAGACGTTCAGCTATGTAGCCACGGGCTTTTGCCGCCCGGGGATGAACGTTGTCTGTATGGGCACTGCAAACGTGGTAAAGTGCAGGCAATTTCGGGAGAGATGGGTGGGAACGTGCCTCCACAATCCCCAGATGCGAGACTTTCTCATGGCGATTTATCAACTGTTGAAGCTGAAACTGGTGGGCGAAGAACTGTGCGCTGCCGGTCATGTAATTGTTTTCTAGTATCGCTCGGTTTTGGAAATACGTGCTCGCTGGTAAAGTACAGTGTCCTCCCTGCCGACATTTGGTGCTAATTGAGTCTGAAACATCGTACCAAGGGATGTTCCACGGCTCTCCGTCGGTATGAGATGGAGCACCGATGCCAACTCGTAATAGGAAATGCGCTAACCATACTAGGTATGCCAGTACCGGGCCCGACCCCTGCGCTATGACCAGTACCGACCGGTATCCTGAGTACCCGTACCGGTCCGCCGGGGGCGATGCCGATCGCCACCATCCCGCGGCGCCGGCTTTGACTCTGTGCCGGTGCTGGCGCTCTCAGTGGACGCCGAGCAGTACGAGCGCGCCACCAGTCTGGCCGAGAAGTACGCCGATTTCCGCATTCTGGTGGAGATGTGCGAGCTGACCAACAACACCGACCGTCGCAACAAGTACCTGGTGCAGTTCGCCGACAAGGTGAGCGAGGAGCGCCGCGGAACACGTCGCCTGCGGCTAATCAGGGCACGTACCTAGCTCAGCCTAACCTTGTCCTACCCATCGGGACTTATTCTGATCTCCTCTGGGGGGAGAAGCCGCAGCGTCCTCGCTTTTTGGACCGCCGACAGTGTGCCATTTATTGCTCACGTGCCAACATTGTACGAGAGCGCAGGTTGTTTTATGATTGGCGCCAAATAACCTTGTAGTCTGCGCACCCTTAAACCCAAATAATCAATCAGGTTGTTTCATGGACATCCGTTGGTTCTTTGACATATGGAGGCATTCTGTGGAATTATTAAAAGGACGTAACTGCATTCCGATACTTGCTCCGGTCCTGTCATCGATATTATTTCAGACTACGTACACACGAAGACAATAGTTTCCGTCTGACAGTGAAGTACTAGGAAATAAGTTAGGGGCGCTAATGATCAAAGCCTGGTTAAAGCGACCTAAAACCCAAATAAAAGCAAGCAAACGTAACTTATTCTTAGCCACGTTAACCCGTTTAGTAATGGAGCTATGGGAGCTCTTTGTCAGCAAAGAAAAAGACAGAGTGAAATAGATGTATATGTGCGCACATTACGAGCAAATGGCTGCCATATGTTCTTCACTATAAATAACTGATTTATCTAAATGAGCGAACGGTGTTCCATATTCTATATTTAGTGGGTGCGGCATAACTTATTAGCGTTCGGTTATCGTTTGAAGTGATTACTATATTTTGTTCCTCGTGTTTTACAATTGAAATAAGACATACTGTCTGCTTTAAGAACAACTTCACCTGCAACTATGCTATTTAATATTGAAGGATTGTCGTTAACATGCATTCTTCATCCGCGTCCACAACGATCAAGCATGAGAAAATCACCCGGTGCTGCAGGGCTTCGCCAGTTTCGTGTTCAGCTGGTACCTGGACCAGGGCCGGCGCGGCCAGCTGCTGACCCAGTGCCGGCGCGCAGAGTTGGCCGGCTTCCTGCACGAGTACCGCGGCCTGCGCTGGCTCAACGAGCTGGAGGCCGGTCGGTACGCGCAGGCGGGCGACACACTGGCGCAGTGCGCCCTGGCCGACACAGAGTTCCTGACCAGGTAAGCGGCGGCGGCGGCGGCGGCGACGCTGTCCACGTGCCTGGCGGTCCGGCGGTCCGGCGGGTCTCGGGAGGGCGCGGCGCGACAGGAGCGGAGAGTCTCCATCGCGCAGCCCGTGTCTTCCTCATGTGGTGTTGACTGCCGTGGGAATCGCGCTGTCTCGCCCCGCCTCGCCCCGCCTCGCCCCGCCCCGCCCCGCCCCGCCCCGCCCCGCCCCGCCGTACACCGGCACCACCGCGCTACGCGCTGCTCCTGCCCGCAGTGTGTGGCGCCACTGACCAGTGTCTCTGCGCCCGGCCGCCAGGAGGAAGACCTATCTGAGTCTGGCGAAGCTCTGCGCGCTGGCCGGCCGCCAGGGTTCTGACCTGGAGGAGCGGCTGGAGCGTTTGCGGCCGGTCATGGAGCTGACCACGCTGCAGGAGATGCTGCCGCTCGCCGTGTTGGAGGTATGTACACACTCGGCATGCCAGCGGCATTGTTCGAGGGTGTTTTGCCAGCCTGCGTCGCTGACTCGATGCCAGAGCTACCCATGGTCATCCGACATGGCTACCCTCTGGTTTCGGACTCGCCTCCCATTGAGAGCCGATTCTGTATTATCATAACTCAGTTTTTGTGTTACCAGTGTAAGACTCCATTGGGGTTGCAGGTCGGGCGAGGGAAAGGGCATGATATGGGGTTGCTCTGCTGCAGGCACATGATCGGAAGCCATGTCGTTTTCGGCAGAGAATCTGCAGACGGTCACAACTCTCACCTCGCACTATGGCGACTGTCCTTTGTAGTTGGGTACAAACGTCCGGCCAGTGGGTGGTACGGCGTGGTGGCTCATACAGTACGGCGTGGTGGCTCATACAGTACGACGTGGTGCTATACAGTACGGCGTGTGGCTCATACAGTACGGCGTGGTGGCTCAACACTAATTCGGCGTGGTGGCTCATACAGTACGGCGTGGTGGCTCATACAGTACGGCGTGGTGGCATACATACGCGTGGTGGCTCATACAGTACGGCGGCACGGTGGTGGCTCATACAGACGGCGCGGTGGCGTGACAGCAAGTACCGCTACCAAGCCCTTTATTCTGAGTGTAGAAGACGCGATGTGAAGCGTGGCAATAAAAAAAAGTTGCCTGGGTACAAAAACGTGATGGTCAGTTTGGGTCTAGACTGTCCATGTTTCGTATGTACGCGTCCATGTTTCAACCATGTTTCGTATGTACGCGACAGTAAGCTGTTCGTGTGTTCGATTGACTCTTATTTTCCACAAACTCCGTCCTCCTGTCGCGATCTCCGGTACCTTTATGTTCCTTCCTTCCATCGTGGCGTCCATGACACATCGTCTGCCTGCAACCATGGACGTCACCACAGCTCGCATGCCGTAAACTCCAGCACCGCCGACACTGTCCAACTCCACACCTCGCCCGGCAGGCGCACGGCATCGACTCGGAAACGATGCGCGTGCTGTCGGCGCGCGAGCTGATCCTGCTGTACGTGTCGCCCGAGAACGAGGCGGCCAACGAGCTGGACTTCGAGCGGGCGCTGGAGCTGGCGGCGGTCGCGCCGCTCGACGGCGGCGACGACGAGCGGCGCGCGCTGCGGCTGGAGGTGTGGTGCCGCGCCGTCGCGCGCGACGACTGGTCGGCGCTGGACACGGACCGGCCGGTCGACGCGTGTCGACACACGCTGCTGGTGCGCACCGTCGACAGCATCCGGCTGTCGGGCGGCCGGCCGCGCCAGCTGCTGCCGCCGCTCGACCAGCTGCTCGCCTGCCCGCTGCTCGGCCAGCGCGCCGCCGACCCACGCTTCGCCTTCCTGCTGAGCGCCGTGTACGAGCAGGCGGCGCGCGACGACGACGCCGACACCGACGACGCCGAGATGGAGGCGTGAGTGGCGTGCAGGACGTGGCCGTGGCCGTGGCCGTGGACGTGATCTGCCACGGCGGTGCGGCGCCCACGAATATTGGCCGGACCAGCGGGTCGGACGTCGGTGGTCGGTCGGCAGCGCGTACCATCTGACGACTCTGCGGTGGCTACGGTCAGTCCTATCGCCGCGGACATCCGTCTGCCGACTCGGGACGGTTCGAGCCCAGCTCACCGCCGCCGGCGGGGCGCGGGCGGGCGCGTGTGTTCGCCCGGCGCGTCGCTCCCACGCAGCAGCGGCCGCTGTCGGCGTCCACTGACCGCTGACCTAGCTGGGCACGGGCGGCGCCACCTGCACCAGCAGGAGCGATGTGAAGAGGCCCGCCGTGTGGGGAGGTCTGCTGCGCGCCATGCCTGCGCGGGTCCGGACCGGCGGACCGGCTACGCTCCCGTGTACGTGACCAATGCTGACGTCACTGCCATACCTCGGGACATTGTGTGTGTGTGTTTTGGTGGGTGTGGCCGTGCCGTCGTACGTGCTGAAATTTCGCGTAGATTTGTGATGTTGCCATTGTGCGCACTACTGCCGTATGGTGTGCTGAGCTGCTTGGTTGAATCTAGCGATGTTTCCAATAAACGTGTTTTACTCAGAGTGGTTTTCCTCGTGTTGGTAAAATCGCCCTGGAGCTGGTCGTCTTTAGGGTGTCTGGTTTAATGTTTCTTGGCACGGCTATATGAGCTTGTGCCTTGTGATGAATGTATTCCAGCTTGGCTGTGTAGAAGGCAACTTGTCTCCTACGGGATACCACGGATTCCTTAGCATCCTTCCATGTGGCCAAATTTAGTTGCTCTGAAAAATTACGCCTTCACGTCGCTAAACATAATAATCAATCGACGTTTGGCACCGATATTATGACGCCCCATACCAGAATTTTGGCAAACATGTGGAACAGGCCTTCCAAATTTTGCGAAGAGTTGCAGCCCATGTTTATGGGTTACTATGCCCATTCGTATGTGTGCACTCGCCTGATTTTATTCACGAACCACGTGTTGGACCGCCGATGACTTATTTCAATTTTGAAGCATGGTTGCAATGCCGATATGCACGTACTCCCATGTATATGCGACAGAAGTTTATCGGAACTTTGAAGATGAGGCATGCCGGCTGCTTGGCCATCATTACAAAAAAATGTAATCTGCTTCCATCAAAATGAAGCTTCGAATACGGTATGATTGTATGAGGCTCCATGATCCCTTCACATACTAAAAAGAGTGGGTACTTATATGTCGTGGAACTCGTTTCCTCTATGTCCTCCGCATAAGGTATACCATGCATGGCAAACGCATGGCAGTGTACTTACTTTCACATAACCACTTTCATATATACTTCTGACGCCACTGGGGCCACCGTTCTCTAGCGCTTAATCAGCTCAGTTGCCGCTATAATCGGACGACTACGACATTCAGTATATTCAGCTTAATAACATGTCATTAACTATGTGAGAGCACAGTCAGCTTGGTTCGGCTTTTTAGCATCTATTACCTATGTGACACGACTAGTCAGCTTGGTAACATAACATTAACCAGGCTTATTAACATAGCATTAACCAGGTCAGACAGCCAGTGACAGATGAGGCACTTGAAGGTGAGAATAGTGCAACAAGCACATCCTGAATACTACTAAGACGCTTCTGAGCAGGGGCGACCGGTTGAGAACCAAGACCTCGGGGTCGTGAGCGGGGGGGGGGGGGCGATGCCGGTGTCACCTGCTGTGCCGGTCTGGGTGTCAGTGGCTGAACCAGTGCTCTAACCTTCTTTGGCGACTTGACGTCGGAGCCATCTGACGAACTGCTGACACAACCTACACATCATCATCATTATCATCATCACCATCATCATCAGCATCGTCATCAGCATCATCATCATCATCATCAATGTGTAGCAAATACCACGAACAAGCAAAAAGACTCGTCTGACAATTGGTGCGTTAGCTCACACGAGCTCATGTCTCGGCACCGCTTGCCAGCAAAATCCTCAGGCTTGACCGTCATGGATTGGCTGCGACCGCTGAAGTCGGCGAAAGAGGCCGCTGCCGACACCGCCGACGCCACCACACGTGTCACAGCTATCACATGTGTCTTGGGTGTTGTGACAACTGCAATTGTTGCATCGGCAAAGGTGATACAGCCGTCACAGATGTGACATGGTTCAGCCATCAGCCGTAGCAACTGTGACACATGTGACGGCCGTGGAAACTGCGACACATGTGACATGTGTCGCAGTTGCCACGGCCGTCACATGTGTCAGATATTGCAGCTGTCAGGTGTGACGGTCGTCACATTCGTTGCATCCTTGCCGGTGGTCGTCGCGCAAACCAGGGTATCGATCCCACTGTCGCGGAACCAACAGGTAACCCCTAACCAAAAGATGCCAACAAGAGTCCCCGATACACGTGAAAGATCGGCCGAATGGTACGTCTTTTGAAAGGAGAGATGAATAGGTATTGTCGTCTTGTGTCTCTAGAAACGTGAATGAACCCTATACGTGCCGTACATACTGCGAGTATATACGTGAATAATACATACACCGATATATACCAAGTATATTCGTGAATGAAGTGTCGAATGTGAAGTGTAAGTGTCGAATACTTATTCGTCTGTCACCCGGGTAGCTTAGTTAGTTAATTGGGCTTTAGGACGCGTCGACCATGTTGACCCGGGTAACTCTCTGGCGATGAACAGCGTGTCAAATGTGCAATAAACAGTTATCCGACGTTGGATGCCAGCGATGCCGAGCTTGTGAACACTCCCTGTCAGGCAGGGGTGCGGCGGCCGGGTCAGCCCCCTCCCCCGCTGCCCAGTCTACCGTAGCGGCGCGAGACGCCACGCTCGCGGCCATGGACCGACACACATTGCAGAGGGGGCGCCACGCAGGCGCGGGCGAGCGGACGGATGGCACGTACAGGGGAGGGGCAGCAAGACCGGTCTGTGCGCGCGAGTCAAGGCCGTCCGGTCGGGGGGGGGGGGGGGGGGAGATGAGTGGGCGTGCTGCGGGCCAGTGGTGCGTGCCGGCGGCGACACTCGGCAGCGGCACTACAGGCGGTGCCGCCGCGTCGGCCCGGCCAGTGCCCTGCGGGCTGAGCCCGCCACAGGAGGTCCTCCACGGCCACGCCGGCAGCGGACGCGCCGACCCCTCCGGAGAAGGCGCGCCACCTGCAGGTGTGCATGTCCGGTGTTCACACAGACTGGTCGTTCATTTACTGGGCCGTCTCTCGCCGGCGGCCGATCCCAGCCTGTCCCAGCCGGTCCCAGCCGGTCCCAGCCGGTCCCAGCCGGTCCCAGCCGGTCCCTGCAGTTGCGGGCCGCGCGGCCGCCTGTGCGCCGGTGATGCTGTATGCTGAGCGAACGGGATATTGTGAAACGCATGCCGGGAGATGGAGTGCGTTGTGAGTCAAAGCATGCCACATCTGGTCACAGCTTGTGACCAGCGTGCCCACACGTCTTGTAAGTCGTTCTCGGATCGATTGACCCACTGCCTCTCACCAATCCTTCTCTATGTATATATATATATTCATACTACATACAAAGAATATCGCAAAGAAGTCGGACGGTTTCTGTTTTCCCTAGCCATCTCGGGTGTCTTTTTCCACCCAGTCCCTAATATTTTCCACGGATAGTGAAGAAAAAACGGCGCGCAGTAGCGCGCCGAAATTTGTCATACCTTTACCCACATCAATGTCACATGTCGTGTGAAGATTTTGAGGTCAGGTCGTCCACGGTTACCGGGTTAGTCAAGGGCAAATGGGTTCACCTCGAAAACGTTCAACCAGCCATCTTTAAGTTCAACCACTGCTTTAACGGGTAAAGATATTTTTAGGAAATTTTCAGCGTTTGCTTATCTTTATAGGGACCCAACATAACAAAATGCACCGGAGGAATGTTCGATTTTTGCGTTTTTCATGACTTATTTGTTTTGCATACATATTTGCTCACTAGAGCCAAAATCGACGATTTTGGCTAAAGTAGGCACTTTTATCCGCCTAAGTTTGCCTAAAACAACGTTTCTCGGTGCGGTCAACTCTTATATATATATATATCTATATATATATATATATATATATATATATATATATATATATATATATATATATATATATACATATATATTTAAACTAAAGACTCAAAATTTTCCGAATTAAAACAAAAAGATGTGCAAATATTTTGGGACCAAAGCCAATTTCGTGTTCCTTTTCTGATTCCAAATAAGTTTTCATAAACCTTCCCAAAATGAACTCCCAGAACCAAAGCATGCCGTCAGGCGTGACCACATAACCCCTCCGAGTGACGTCACTTTTTGAGGAGGAAGTTGTTGGGGTAGTTTCGGGACCTACTCGTCGAGCGTTTTCCGATGGGATCTCTTTCGTTTTCGTGCAACGTTTAGTTTGGAGATTTAGGTGGGGTATATAATGTTCCCCTATGCGGAGTATGAGGATCTGACAGGAAAGACGGATTAACCAACGCCTCCCTGCGTCACAAGTCCCACGATGTCTGTACTTCCCTAACTGAGTGGGTTCACTGATTTTGACGGATCCCTCACTAACTCACTATCCCACTGCCCACAAGTCATCAGTCCTTCTGACCCACTAACCCACCAATCAGCTCCACTGAGTCGACAGGCCGCCAGCCAATCACAGCGACCCGCGAGCTGGTCAGTATTGCACGGAGCGTCGTACTTTGGGAAGTAAACACACCGGGAGGTCTGTCAGCGAAACCTGGCCGGCAAATGGCAGTGGGTCAAGGCCTTGTCTTCAGAGGGAGGCATAAGAAGTGGCTGCTGGAATGAAATCCGTTGTTCCCCTGCATACCAATAAGGATGTCTTCCATGACCTATGGAGATATAAGGCTATTCAGCCTAAGTGGTCAGTAGTCCTGCATATCCTATACTCTGAGGAACGGTCGGTGGTCCTACACACCCTACCCTATGATGTGACCGGTGTTTCTGCACACTCTATCCTCTGAAAAGGTTAGTGGTTCTACACATCCTAGCCTGTGAAGTGGGCATTAGTCTTGCACATTGTAGCCCGTGAAGTGGTCGGTGGTCCCACACACTCTACCCTGTAAGGTGGTCAATGATCCTACACATCCTACCCTGTAAAGTGGCTATCAGTCGAAACACCCTACCCTGTGAAGTGATCTGCGGTGATATCCGTCTTACCCTGTGAAAGTTGCCAGTGGTCCTACATGTCCTATCCTGTTAAGTTGGTCAGTGGTGCTGCACATCCTGCTTTGTGAAGCGGCCGGGAGTCCTACACATCCTACTTTGTGGAAATGGTCAGTGGTGCTGCACTCCTACGCATCCCGCTATGTGAAAATGGTCAATGGTGATACACATTCTACCTCGTCAACCGGTTGGTGGCCTGCACTCGACCCTGTGTTTCTCGAGGTAGCAATTCGCATAAAGCCAGCCGATTATGATGCTTTCGCTCACATTGCGCGCATTCCGTATCTTGTATACATCACGGTGAGCAATCGCGAGCCTGCGCATCCACGGAAGTGCGGACACCATGCCAACAACTGATGTGCTGTTTTCTTACGATAAAACGGAGGCACCGCATGCAATTCGCATTGCTGAAATATATCAATGGGTAAATGCAATCGTGTGTAGTGTAGTGTGTTCAGTCGGCAGGGCAGACAAGGAGCAAACAATTCACCATGATAAACGATAGGCTTCAAATGGTACACGAAGTGCAAATGAACTACTCGTACAAATGCATGCAGTCCAAAGTTTGGACATGTGATCTGCCACCATTGTGACTGCCGACAAGGTTTTCCCTTACATTCTTTTTAAACTTTGCATTATACCAATGTATATGAGCATTGCGTGGAGATTACGCATTAAATCAGTCATCGTCATTATTTTCTCTGGAACAGCTTACATGTTGGATAATACAATGTCCTTGAAAATTAATCGTTTTGAGCGTCCTGCTATATTACATTGTATGCAAACGCCAACTATATAAACTCTGATATCATTCAGATAGTGGTGGCTCCTTTTGTGCCGGCTTCCAGATGCCTCTGGCTGTTGCTGTACCCAGTGGCGTCGCCACGAAATTCTTCCAGGGGGGAGCCATGTTCATAGGGGGCCTCCTGTTCCCCAAAAGAGGGCCTGCACTGTTTAAAAAAAAAAATATTATTAAACATAATATGCATGGGTGAATACGAACCTAACAAAATAATCCATCACAAAAAAAGAAGAAAAAAAAACACATTCATTCAGGCACATCATACCTTGCTGTGTTGCCATATATCATCAACAATGACATCCTCTAGGGCAAGGTAGACTTTTTTTAAAAATGTTATCTTTATGAATTATAGGAACTAGATTCTGTCTTCAGTTTTCGTTTGATTTGTATAATTCCATAAAGTAACGTCCAAGACATTTCTTTAGCACTGCTTGTTTCCTTGGCACCTGTTCTATTCTGGGAAATATTTGGCAAATTACACTGTTCCAGGAAGTCCTGTGTTAGGGCCTCCTATTGCTTTTTAATCTCTTAGCATGGTTCCCGAATGGGAACATGATTTCATATTGATGTCTTGTTTGTTCTTGGCATGGTGCATCATTTACGCAAAACGCAATAGCAAGAATCTTTTTTTTTTCGCTGAGAACTAAGCCATACCATGGTATAAATAAGCAAATGTGGATAAATAAGTCAGTGCCAAAACAAACCAATATCTTTATGCGTTATCGACGAGAAGAATCTTCCCACTGGCCGCCACATTGTAGCGAGCTGGTGGGGCTCGTGCTGAGCATATCTGAAAGATATCTCCCATTGGTCAACCCACTTCTATGTCCACCAAGTGTAACTGAATATAGCTAGGTTCATCACTACTGTTCGTAATTCCCACCAGCTTGATCTCATAAACAAGCTTAAACGATCATTTCTTAGTCCTCGGACGACAATTTCGCGAATGCGACAACGAGAAGTGAATTGAATTGGTTTTCTTATCGTCATCTTAGGGATTTATTTCTTCTTTTTTATAACATTTGGTGCTGGCTGCAAGGCACTTGGCACAGATAATAAATCTAGATAAGATAATAAATCCTCCGCGAATAAATTCACGGCAAGAACAAGCATTGAACAACAATGCATCAATGGCAATGCAACAATGTAACAATGATAATGCATAAATAATGCAAAACCTTCGAATTCCACGTCTTCACGCCCATGGTTATCGCTGTGCTGCACCGTTTTGTAAATTGTGTCGTTAAGAAGGTACTGAAGCTGGGAAGCTCTAATCATGCAGGCTGTAATCACAGAAGACAACTTTGTAGGAAGAAATACGTTTTAAAACATCGTTCCTCCCATTTAATATGGGGCATCGGTGTTGTTTTGTATGTTTGTGAGGGGGAATTTTCCCCCGAAATGTTGACCTTGCTCCATGGGCGTAAGTTTTCCGATTTAGACCTCTATTTTGTCAAAGGGGACCATTTTAAATACAATAATTAGTGATCGACTGGATTATCCTGTGGAGGGGCCTAATCTATCAGTATCATTTCTGATTCGTCTGATTTCAACCCTAGCTCCCCCACACTGTTCGAATGTATTATTTTGGCATCCCTTGACAAGTCACCTCGCACTGCTGAAATTACACCTCCGCAAATCACTTTAAAATATAAAATTTCCCAATTTCAGACATTCCGGTTCATAGTGCCCGGTCGCCACGACTCCAACGTTATTGCACGTGCACACCCATCTTGCGCATTCGGCGCATTCGCCACACTTCGTGCGATGCTACGGATTCTGCTGGGCCTCCTACGCTTTGCGAATTATTGCCACATGATAGACTTGTGCCATATCTGACGTGATAAAATGCTTCGTATGGTCGTTCACTGCGAAAATTCGATGAATTAAATTCGATCCTTAGTTCCCTACTTGCCATATTTTATGTTAAAGAAATGCGGATACCCGCTGAGCTTTGATTCACCTCATATCTTTGATTAAACATGCTTCCAGGTTGGCTACCGAACCGAGGCCCAGCCTGAGTGTACTTCTTTGAACCCGTTTCGTACTTCTTCGTCTACGGATGTGTCTTAAGGCTCCAATCCATTTTTGTTAGAGATCCAACGCATTTTCGAAACTACTGCTCGTATTAGGGTTTGTTGCTTTTTTGTGCACCGAAGACTTTTTTTAGTTGTCGGGACGCTTTCAAAGATCCCGATGTGTTTACTTAGTGCCCGGCATTTTTGTTCGTTTCGGACCATGTTGCTTTTTGCGGCCCCAGCCTCTTTTCAGGCCCTTGTGCAGTCATATGGTCCCTGTGTGCCTTGAGAGCTTCCGGTGTTTTTTTTTAATGATGTTTTTTAGAGTTCCCGGTATATATAGTTATGGCTACAGCACATGTTTTCGGGTCCTGTCGCTTTTTGCGAGACTGCGCTTTGGAGGGCCAGTCGCATTCTAGGTCCTCGTTGTGCTCTTAGGGTCCCGCTGTATTCATTTGGGGCTTCTGACGCACATTTGTGGTGTCCCGGTACGATTTCGGGGCTTTTTCTGGGTCCTATCGCGACTTGTCGCGTCCTGGCGCGTGGTTCCGAGACCCAACGCCAGTTATCTGGGCTCAACGCGATTTTGTGGATCTCTTCTGAATTTTCTTTAAATTCCGAATCCCGGCCTCATTTTTTCGAGTCCCTGGCGCCATGTTTTTGTATCTCACCTCGATTTTCTTCGAGCTCCGGTATGTTTTTCGATGCCGTACGCGATTTGTCAAGGCATCTGATGACATGTTCGGTGCTCCAGAACCATTGTCCTGACCTGGACTTTTTTTGGAATCCCTCATTATTTTGGAGGGCTCCGGCTTTATTTTTCGGATACCGATGCGACTTTGGGGGTCACACGGTGCCTATGTGGGGCCCTAGACACCAATTGTTGGCAGCCCCGACGTTAATTTTTATGCCCAGACCAAATTTTTGGTACTACCGATGGGAATTGTGGGTCCGAGCGCGAAATTTGGTGGGACCGGTTCGAGTTTGCGGGGCGCGTTGTACCTAGCTGTGACCCCAACGCAATCTCGGCGGTTCCTGTTGCAGATTTTTGTGCCTCGGAGCGAGTTTTCTGGGGCCCGGCGTATTTACTAGGAGTCTCTATGCGAATTCTGGTGGACCGACGCAAATTTGTGTGGCCCCAGCGCGACTTTTGGGGACCTTGGCTCGATTCTTGGGAGCATATCCCTCTTAGGAGGGAGGGGGTATTTGTCCTTTTGATATGTCACTGCGGCCACCAAAGGACTTTTTTCAGCCGACGGCACCTTTTTGAGTATGAATGCCCTCCGGGCAATTTTTTCCGGACCTGTTCTTAATTTTCCGGTGCTGGGGTCGATTCTATCGAGACTCGGTGTGAACTTTTGGACATCGAGTTCTATTTTCTTAAAGGTCCTTATGCGATATTTTTCGGCCCTGGTACGATTCTTCGGTTTCCAGGTGCGACTTTTTTCGGTGCCCTGACACGTTTTTTTCCAGTGCCCAACGGGTTTGGGGGGACTTTGACCCGATTTGTTTTGTGGAGCAGGGTGACATTCCGGTTGATAATTGATTTTTTGGGGCAGCTGTAACCTTTGGGGTCCAGGCACGACCTTTTTGGTGTCCAGTGAGATTTTCAAGGGCTGCGACGCGACTTTTTTTCTAGTCCAATGTAATCTTTTATGTCCCGACGTCATTTGCTTGGATCCCTAGCTCGAGTTTTAGCGACCTAGACACTTTGTGGGTGTCCAATACGTTTTTGATGCTTTTGGTGTCGTTGTTGGTGCCCCAGAGTGATTATCCATGTCCGGATTGTTTTTCGTTGCCCCGGCTTCATTTGTGTCCCAATGATACTGTTGGGGAACGGTACTACCTATCGGGCCCCTAGCGTGATTTTCATGGTCCGCGCGTGAATTTTTGGTACCCCTAGGATCAGCGTGATATTCAGGGGCCCCGGCCGGATCTTCTTGGGCCCATATCGTGATTTTCAAGTACCCCGGCACGATTCCTGGCATTTCAGGGGCTTCTTGCAAATTATAGACCTCCTCTCGCGTCTTAGGGGTCTCGCCTCATTTCCTGGAGCCTTTTTACTGGCTTTTGGACGTCTTCTCGTGCATCCTACCCTCCTCCATATTCAATGGTCCTCCTCTCCCGTTTTGGAGGGCCTCCTCTCACATCCTAAGGCCCCTTTAACGTGGCATGGGGCTTCCTCTCATGTTCCAGGGGCATCCTCTGCCAAATTAGGGGCCTCCTGCCACGCCTCGTGGGCCTCCCTTGTCCTCGCAAAGCTTACCCGTCTTGAGGGATCTTCAATTTGGAAACCTCCCCTCCTTCCATACCTGCTACCTGCCACTCCCATCTTAAGTGCCTTCTCTCATTTCCTGGGAATTCCTTCCGGTCGTCGGGGCTTCATTCGGCCCTGGAAACCTCCTACTCGATCTCGAGGGACTCCTCTCGAGTCCGGCAAGGACCTCCTTTTCTCTTCTAGAGGCTTTCTTTTTCAAATTAGGGGCCTCCTCTCACGTCTTCGGAGCCTCCTGTTCTGTGTTTTGTTTATATCTTTGCCCATTTTAAGGGTGGCCTCTTATCTCCTGGTGGATTCCTGTTCTCTCTCAGGTACCTCCTCTCCCAAATTACAAGCAACCTTTCCTATCTCAGTTACCTTGTCATTTCCTGGGGACCCTCTTACCGGTCTTGAAGCCTTCTTTCTCGCCTGGGAGCCATCCCTCTTATCTAATTGCCCTTCTCTCATATTTTAGGGGCTTCCTCGTTTATCATAGGGTCTCATTTCCAATCTTATATCGCCCTCTTCCGAATTAGGTGCTTCCTGCCACTTTTCAGGATCATCCTTTTCTATCTTGGTGGAATCTTACCCGTTTTAGGGACTGCTTTTGCGTCTCCGAAACCTCATATCATATCCAATGGCTTTATATTCCGTCTTTGGGTTTCCTCTCATTTTCTGAGGTCTCCCTTCCCGTATTGGGCCACCTTTGCAATCCTGGGGCCTCCTTTGCAATCCTGGGGCCTTCTTTGCAATCCTGGAGGCCTCCTTTGCAATCCTGGGGACTTCCTGTTCATTCCTGGGGGCCTCCTGTGCAATCCTGAAGTCCTCCTTTGCAATCCTGGGGGCCTCCTTTGCAATCCTGGGGGCCTCCTTTGCAATATTGGGGACCTCCTTTCCAATCCTGAGTGCCTCCTTTGTAATCCTGGAGGCCTCCTTTGCAATCTTGGGACCTCCTTTGCAATCCTGGGGGGCCTCCTTTCCAATACTGGAGGCCTCCTTTGCGTTCCTGGGAGCCTCCTTTGCAATCCTGGGGCCTCCTTTGCAATCCTGGAGGCCTCCTTTGCATTCCTGGAGGCCTCCTTTGCATTCCTGGGGGCCTCCTTTGCAATCCTGGGGGTCTTCTTTACAATCCTTGGGGCCTTCTTTGCATTCCTGGGGGCCTCCTTTGCAATCCTGGAGTCCTCCTTTGCATTCCTGGGGGCCTCCTTTGCAATCCTTGGGGCCTCCTTTGCATTCCTGAGGGCCTCCTTTGCAATCCTGAAGTCCTCCTTTGCGATCCTGGGGGCCTCCTTTGCATTCTTGGGAGCCTCCTTTGCATTTCTGGAGGCATCCTTTGCTATCTTGGGGGCCTCCTTTGCAATCCTGGGGCCTCCTTTGTAATACTGGAGTCCTCCTTTGCAATCCTGGGGGCCTCTTTTGCAATCCTGGGGCCTTCTTTGTAATCCTGGAGGCCTTTTTTTCAATCCTGTGGCCTCCTTTGCATTCCTGGGGGCCTCCTTTGCAATCCTTGGGGCCTCCTTTGCATTCCTGAGGGCCTCCTTTGCAATCCTGAAGTCCTCCTTTGCGATCCTGGGGGCCTCCTTTGCATTCTTGGGAGCCTCCTTTGCATTTCTGGAGGCATCCTTTGCTATCTTGGGGGCCTCCTTTGCAATCCTGGGGCCTCCTTTGTAATACTGGAGTCCTCCTTTGCAATCCTGGGGGCCTCTTTTGCAATCCTGGGGCCTTCTTTGTAATCCTGGAGGCCTTTTTTTCAATCCTGGGACCTCCTTTGCATTCCTGGGGGCCTCCTTTGCAATCCTGGGGGCCTCCTCTGTAATCCTGGGGGCCTCCTTTGCATTCCTGAGGGCCTCCTTTGCAATCCTGAAGTCCTCCTTTGCGATCCTGGGGGCATCCTTTGCATTCCTGGGGGCCTCCTTTGCATTTCTGGAGGCCTCCTTTGCTATCTTGGGGGCCTCCTTTGCAATCCTGGGGCCTCCTTTGTAATACTGGAGTCCTCCTTTGCAATTATGGGGCCTCTTTTGCAATCCTGGGGCCTTCTTTGTAATCCTGGAGGCCTTTTTTGCAATCCTGGGGCCTACTTTGCATTCCTGGGGGCCTCCTTTGCAATCCTGGGGGCGTCCTTTGCGATCCTGGGGCCTCCTTTGCATTTATGGAGGCCTCCTTTGCTATCTTGGGGGCCTCCTTTGCAATCCTGGGGCCTCCTTTTTAATACTGGAGTCCTCCTGTGCAATCCTGGGGGCCTTTTTTGCAATCCTGGGGCCTCCTTTGCATTCCTGGGGGCCTCCTTTGCAATCCTGGGGGCCTCCTTTGTAATCCTGGGGGCCTCCTTTGCATTCCTGGGGGCCTCCTTTGCAATCCTGGAGTCCTTCTTTGCGATCCTGGAGGCCTCTTTTGCAATCCTGGGGGCATCCTTTTCGATACTGGGGCCTCCTTTGTAATCCTGGGGGCCTCCTTTGTAATCCTGGGGGCCTCCTATCCTCTCCTAGGTGACTCCTTCTTCAAATTAGGGGCCTCCTCTCACGTCTTGGAGGCCCCCTCTCATGTCTCGTCGGCCTCCTTGCTCACTTTTTTTGCTGTGCATTCCCGGATAGGGGCCTCCTGAAATTTCAGGGGGGGCGGCGCCCCCCAGTCTCACGGCAGGGGGCGACTGCCCCCCTGCCCCCCCTGCCCCCCGGTGGCGACGCCCTTGGCTGTACCTGACGCCAGGCACCAGCTCTGGTAGTGAGTGCACAAATTTGATGCCAGGCACCAGCTCTGGTTGTTGAGTGCACCAATTTGACGCCAGGCACCAGCTCTGGTAGTGAGTGCACCAATTTGACGCCAGGCACCAGCTCTGGTAGTGAGTGCACCAATTTGACGCCAGGCACCAGCTCTGGTAGTGAGTGCACCAATTTGACGCCAGGCACCAGCTCTGGTAGTGAGTGCACCAATTTGACGCTGGGCACCAGCCGGTGGTGAGTGCATCAACAGCTTTCATCGACTGGTGGACACTCTTTTCTTGCACGCAACGCTCGCTGATAAAGCGGTGAATAATTGTGCTGTGTGCCTCGTCGACAGCAGCATGGGTCTCTGAGTGCCCTGTCTGGGTCAATGTCACTGTATAACTTCAGTCGTGCCCCGTGGCGGACTTATCGCATCATCTGGTGGCCGGCTCTGGTGTGCATCCCATCGTGCGCCACTGGCGGGTCTAGGATGTCGTTAAGGGGACGAAGCTTTGAGGGGCGCCTTCAATCCGGAGGGGGAGCCTCCGGCTAGACATCCGTCGATCGGGAGAGAGTGGCATGGGGATGCACTAGACCACGCCACATGTGCGTCCTACACACTCGGAAGGGCGTCTTCGACCGAAAGCTTGGTCGAACAGGAAGGGAGAGGGATGCACTCGACCCTCTCACAGGGGCGCCTTTTATAGCCGGAGGGGTTCCTTCTACTGAACACGTCGTTGAGCGGTGTGGGAGATGCACTCGATCTTCCCGGAGAGGCGCCTTTTCCACATAGAGGGGCACTTCATCTCCATTGGGTGCCTTTCGGAACGTTAGGGATGGTGTTCACTCCTTCTCCCTTGGATCCTTTCCTGTCGTGGGGTCTCCTCAAGAAGGACTGGTTGCTCCCACGCCAACCTTGATGCCTACTCTTGTCTAACCAGGTGTTCGATTCGCCTTTTCTTTCCGATTTCAAGAGAGTTTCGAAATCGCTTTAAAAAACGAATCCCCAAAGCTTAACACGCGCCCTGGAGGGCCTCTGAAAATCACGCGCACTGGAGAGGGGGGGCGAATTCCGCCACCCCCCTACGATCTCGGCTCCTATTAGAGCTGGAGGAACGAAATTCGCAGGGTGGATGGGTACGGTAGTGAACTCTATTGTGTGCAAATTTCACATTTGTCAAAATTGTCTTGTTTTGCGTGGCTTGGCTTGTCATTGTTATGGATCGCTGTGATTGTGCTTAAATGCTCCAAAATGGGCATCAATGATGTTTTGGACATTACTAATGATGCAATACAGATGCTGGCCCCGACATTTGACCTCAGGTCACCTATATAGCAGCACTTTATCAGGTCAGTTACCTGTTCCAGTTACCGGAACCGGGCCGCCTGCCCGACTGCTCCGTCGGGCAGCTCGGCGCAATCGGCTTCGCGAATAAAGGAGTGAAGTACATGAATATGGAAACACAATGACAAACAGCACACAATGACAAACAGTCATGCATTTATGACAACATTCCAGTTGACCAAGTTTGGTTCCATTAACCTGTCATGAACTTGACCTGACTTGGCCTCGGTGACCTAACATGACTTTGAAACTATATAGCATATCAATATACATCAAACAAGTCGCTAGTGTTGCCAAGAACACTTCCCTTTTGCGGATATACGGGAAGCTCATCAGCGCCGATTTTTGTGGTCTGGCGCTACGAATTTGTTTTTACTTTAACGGCCCCTAACTAAAAAAAATTTGGTCGCTTTCCATTTTTCATACTTTAAACGACGCGCCGGTCATTTTTAAGCCGGTACGCACAAAATGGCGTATATCGACCGGTAAAATCTGGAGTTATGTACGAAAAACAGGAGGGGTGGGCGGATTTCGCCCCCCCCTCCTCCAGTGCGCGTGTTAAACGTGACGTCATCCTGTACGTCATAAATCCCGATGTCAACGTCATTTATTGTGTGCATTCGAAATTTCTGGTTTCTTTCGCCCTGATTGGACATGAGCAGTGAATCGTCAGACGATGTTTTATTTTCCTTACAGGGGAGCATATATTTCTGAGATTCTGGGATGGGAAGGGGCGGAAATCCGCTCTATGTACTTCCCGACCGGATGCGGGTCAAGGACCGCAACCTGCTTCGGTGTCGAGTGGTCAAGTTGATCCACGGAGATCTCGGAAACTAATGGAGCTTCAGCGACGAAGCTAATACTGGTTAGATAGGGCCTAATGAAAACTCTCCTCTGTGCAGCTTGGATGTTTGCAGGTGCATATCCTGCAGTCAGACGCGGTGAAACACCACACATTTGCGATGCTTCTTGTGGCTCGCTCATTCGTTGCCTCTCACCGGAAATGCATTGGGAATGGCGCTAGACTGTAGCTGTGTATCCAACATCACTTTCTAACCACATTGAGTGGGCATTCCGGCGACCAGAACACACCTTGAGCCGTCTCGTTATGACTTGACATCGCAATATCCTGATACACTGGTAGATTGTGGTATATCACAGAACTGAAATTGTGTGGCTGGAACAATTAGGTGGGGAAATTTGAACAAAAATGCGCATAAGAAGTTTTGGCCTTGATCTGACCTCCTGCCTGGAGCCGCACATAAAAAAACTACGAAGCTGGTGTGTTTGACTTCGCTTGATCATCGTCATGGTCATGGGCATGATTAAAATCATCATCTTCGTCGTGATCTAAACGCTTCAAACCTACGCACATGGGAGTTCCCAAGAAGCCATGCACACCGTTAACTTCGTTGCTCCAGCTCCATAAGTTTCAGAGATTATGGGTTAGATTTCAAGTGGCCTCACCTCCACCGGAACGCGTTGGGATTAACCATCCTACCAAATGGCTGTTAACCTGTGACGAACCGACGAAAGAATCCCTCTCCCGGTGTACCGGAAGTGAGATTGCTCTGTTGTTTGCTCTGTTTGTGAACGATTTGCCCTCCGGAATTGACTCGGAATGTCTAATGTTTGCCTATGATGCCAAAAGTATAAGGAAAGTGGCGTCTGCGGATCACGCGACCCGTCTGCGGAGAGATATCGATTCCCCTGCTGGTGATTCGCGGACTAGATGTCCCTTGAACTCTCTGAAATGCAGGTCGTTCATGATGACTCTCCGTCGTGTTCCTGTGTGTTTCGAGTACACGGTGCACGATACGACGCTGCAGCGTGAGACAGTGATGCGAGACTTGGGCGTGTACCTGGAGAGTAAATTGACATTCGCCCAGCATGCGGATAGAACAGTGTCAAGTGCAAGCCGTGCGCTAGGGCTGTTTATTAGATCCATGCAAGCCGAGGAGTCCCTGGTAGTAAGTTTTCGAAAAGTGCTCTGTTGACGGCACATAACGCGAACATTAGGTCTCGCCTTGAGTATTGCTCTGTCATCTGAGCAGACGCAGCCACGACACCTCTGGCCCGGACAGACGGGGTAGAGCACAGGTTTTTAATGTGGCTCGTTGAACACCGTAGTGACGCACCTAGGCCGGGATCTCTGGAATATCAGGACCTTCATCGCTTGTATAACAGGATGTCTGTGTCCACTCGTCGTGTGCATGCCAACGTCATGCTCCTACGAAACGTTGTATGCGGTAGGACGGACTCGTAAGTTTTATTGCAGAACTTCGGATTATGCGTCCCAGTCAGAGAAGCAGGCAACCTGTTGCATTTCAACTACCATATGCAAGTGTGGAAACTATTAGGTGCGGCTTGTGCAGCAGATCAGGAAGAGAGGCGAACATATTTTTACCGAGAACACCAAGTGCTGCCATATTTGCGAACTCACTGTGTGCATTCAAAACGCAAGTGGTTAGATAAGCGTGAGCTGTGTAACACGCTCACATTGGAGTCAGTGCAGCCATCGATGCAGACTTACCAGTCTTTCACCTGTCTAAGGCCATTATTCTATTAAGCTTTTCAGCTTACAACTTCTCCTGCCAAGGGCTGAAAATGCTGTTGGTGTTTATAGTCAATAAACAATGAACCATACATTGAGCATGTCAAGGAGTGGTTTTCTCTTCACAAACCGATCGCTCTTATCAAGCTGCATGTCACCAGCTGAGTGAAAATACCTGATAATGTGTTTAAAAACCGCCTCCGGTACATCGACGTATATTGATCAGTTGTGGGCTATCCACATCCAGCTCGTCATCTCCATTTTCGCTGCAAAGTTTCCTGACAAAACTGGCGCATGCGTTCACCGTGGCCGACGAGAAGACTGCTACGGTTTCTTTGTCAACAGCAGTGCAGGCGGCATTCTACCACCGCGAGACTGGCGACACGCGGGACAGCTGGTACCCTGTCCGCCGGCCGGCCGCGTGACAGGCGCAATGGAGGTGATTGTTTTACTGCGCCAGCCCAGCCGCCGCGCATTGCAAACATAATCTACCCCATAAATCTGGCCTGTTATTTTGCATACACAAAGCTCTGCACAGCATTTCATGATCGGCCTTGGTACGGTGGCTCCTAGCAAAAACCGACGAGTTCAGGCAAATGGGTTCCAGACGCGGGCATAACTAATCCGTCGCACGCAAGCACAGGACGTCCTCCCTGGGCGATGCGTGGGATGCTGCACGCCGAAAACACGCTCGGAAAACCTTTCAGCTCATCTGTCAGCTGGTAGGAGTCGTAGCTTAGCCCTTGTCGGTGCACGGGCTAATGCATTCCCTTTAGTTTCGCTTTATATTTCCTTCAAACCGCTATAATAATCCGGTTAATTGATGTGCAATTAAAGGCATTATTTACACAATGCAAAGATAATAATGCACCATCAGATCACGAAGTATAACGTCATTGGAATTCGTGTGGTCACTTCATCAACGTATGGTAATTCCGCTGCTCCACATCGAGAAATCTCCCATAATGAGGGTAAATATAGTGTGTGTATCATGCTCGGTGATGCAAGAGCTTACTAGATTGATTACTATATTGACGTGCTCACACAGGTACTTGAACTCTCCAAGGCCTTTCGGGTTCATGGTCTGAGTAGACCTTGACTGACCTTTGTCTGTAGTTTCACCGATATTATATTGTCTTGTTAATAATGCCATCAATGAAGTATTTAACCCTCGAACTGCCTGTGGATAGAGCAAATATTTCCCCCAAGAGTCGTCTGGAATACTTCCTAAACTGTTCAACATATTCACATGCATTTTGTCTACATTCCTATTATTGAACAGCGATTCGGTTGGCAGTAGCTGCAACCTGTGATCGCCAAATATCACTGAACTAGCCCAGATCAACTTCAGAGCGTAGCTTCACGCTACTGGTTTGCTATGCCACTTTTTATTATTTAATCTCCGTAGGATTAGGTAAGAAACAGTGACCAATCGCATATTTCTGAACGCATAATTGACCAAAGACAATACACAACTGGTTTTGATCACCTGACGTCAGGTCTCAAGGTAAGTTCACGGTGAAAATGGAGCAAACAATTAATCCACTGTCCTCTACTCGTCTGCAAAAACACATACTTATACTAGAGCAGATTAGAATGGATATGATCATTGAATTGGACCATCTTCACATTATATTCACCAAAAGGCTGATAAATGATGCTGAGTCAGATTTTCCCAGTCGCGGCACGGCTCCACCTTCCGTCTTTGCTGGGACGACAATCCTTGGGGAGGGTGCTTCAACTCCCGTCAGGGTCGTGGGCTAAAATATTTCGCTACTTAAATGCAGCCACCAATGTGTACAATGTGTGACCTATGTTAGCGGTCATGATGTCGTGCTCATTTACTGATCAGCGTCACAGAAGATTTCTTCATGATTACGTAATAATTTTATAAATGAGCAAACAACAAGCATACTAAGCTAACTAAAATAAGTAAAATGAATTGAGTGCCGCCAAAGACACGTCTTTCCTCAAATCCTTTTTAGAAGGTGCGATGTCATCTTGAGGACACGGTACTCTCACTGCACTTCTATGATGTTGCGTCCACATTATGCAGCTCATGTATCATGTAATCCTCGAGCAGAGCGCCCACCAGACTGAGCACAACTGCGTATGCCTGGATGCATCTCGTCGGGCCACCGTTGCACACCACAGACCACTTTTCCCGTCAGAGGTCAGCAGCATTCCCGATCGCTTGGTGACCGGTGTCACAACTCGCTCTCACCACCGACGACACGTGTCGCCCACTGCCTGTCTGTACTGCGGCGGCACGTGTCGCCCACTGCCTGTCTGTACCGTGGCGGCACGTGTCGCCCACTGCCTGTCTGTACTGTGGCGGCACGTGTTGCCCACGTGTCGCCCACTGCCTGTCTGTACTGTGGCGGCACGTCACACCCACCCCACACGTGTCACAACTCTCTCACCACCGACGGCACGTGTCGCCCACTATGCTGTGACGACACGTGTCAGCCTCACCCACCAGTGTCGCCCACTGTCTGTACTGTGGCGGCACACGTGTCGCCCACTGCCTGTCTGTACCGTGGCGACACGTGTCGCCCACTGCCTGTCTGTACTGCGGCGGCACGTGTCGCCCACTGCCTGTCTGTACCGTGGCGGCACGTGTCGCCCACTGCCTGTCTGTACTGTGGCGGCACGTGTTGCCCACTACCTGTCTATGCTGTGACGACACGTGTCGCCCACTGCCTGTCTGTACTGTGGCGACACGTGTCGCCCACTGCCTGTCTGTACTGCGACGGCACGTGTCGCCCACTGCCTGTCTGTACTGTGGCGGCACGTGTCGCCCACTGCCAGTCTGTACTGTGGCGACACGTGTCGCCCACTGGAGATCTTTGAGCACAAATACCTCGAATGTGTAGCACACCGATGACGATAGTAACTCATGCATCTTGACCAGTCCCATATTACCCCATGAGGGATATTTATATTACACGTAGGCAATTATTTCTCTATTCCCTCCGTAATGTTTCGTATTCTGCTATTTCTTACGTTCCCATTTGCTCTCTATTCTTTCTTCACGCGATGGGTGCCTAATGCCAGAGTCAGTCCTTCAAAACAAACATGGAGATAGGAGTATGGAGGGCAGGAACAGCTCTGCTTCAACATTCGTATAATTTTAACAATAATCACACCGTAATGTACGGCGCTTATTCTCGAGGAAAATATCTGATATTAATGATAAATATCATAGTATAATTGTGTTCCTTAACGCACGCACAGGGCGGGGGAGGGGGCAGAATCCACCCACCCCTCTTGTTTTTTATATTTCATGAACGCGCAGGGATATTGCAATGAAATCTTCTGAATTTGTTCACAATTGATAAGCGCATGTTATGAAAAAGAAAACTTTTCAATTTTGGACTTTATAATCTGTTGGTAAATACAGGACCTGTTGGGGTGCAAAATCTACCGACTGGGCGCCAATGAGGAAAGTGATGTCTTCCCTCCACACCACCCACAAAAGTGATGTCTTCCCTCCACACCACCCACAAAAGTGATGTCTTCCCTCCACACCACCCACAAAAGTGATTTCTTCCCTCCACACCACCCACAAAAGTGATGTCTTCCCTCCACACCACCCACAAAATTGTTGAGTTGTCTGCTGAATATGTTCTCCAGTCCAGCTGATAACGCATTGCTAAGGATAGCATCTCGTTCAATCATTCCGAGTTGTTAAATCTTGCGACCCAGTTAAATTCACAAAATGGCTGCAGCAGGTGTATCAGGTCAGGTCACTGATGAAATCTGATCTGAAAGGTCCGGAGATTGCACGTATTGCAGGCGATCTGGAGGACGCAATATGAACATTTCGAAGTAATAATGGAAATATCATGGATTACAATGGTATTTTTCCGCGCCAATTTTGTTAATTATATGATTAAGTTTATGCAAAATGAGCTGCAAATTTCGGAGACTTTATCGCTTTTTCTCTTGAAGGGAGGAGAGGGGAAGGCGAAGGGGAGGAGGTGGAGGGGAGGACATGCTAAAAAGGAAGGTACGTTTTACAATGTTTTCATCAAGGTTCTCAAAAAAGAAAGCTATCCGCTCTTACTACTACGTTACTACGTTACTCTTACTACGTTACTACCCGTCATTCTATGTCTTTCCTGGGCGTAGTCGGCTATCAAATTGGTAGTTTCGACAGTTCCCGGCATATTTTCTGGCAAGTGACCTGAAACTGACCGGTGAATTTGAACTTGGACCGGTGAACCTTTGTAAATCTTATGGTGCTACACATAGTCTTCGGTTGGCAGAGTGGCGGGACTGCAGCGCGGAGTGGCATTTGGTTTACGGCAACAGACAAAAGGCTGCGACGAAGACTGGGTGACTACACCCCGGCAGCTCGCACCTATGTTTGACCTGAAAAGGAAGATCAACCAAAATAGAGGTGAAGTATTTCATGCAACTCCGAAGAATCCAGGATGGAGTCATATGATGCCATTGACCACATGTCTGTATCCTGCGTAGAAAAAAACGCCAACGTGGGTCAGATTGACCGTACGCCGCATTGCGAGGAATAGGAACTTTAGCCTCACTGCGAACTTCAGGTACAGCCGCAGATACATAACATGCTGGATGACGTATGGTTGGTAGACATATGGACATATGGACATATGGTATACACAAGCCTTTCCTGATTATTTCATAGGAAAACTTGAAGTGTGTAAATACATATCCAAAATGGTGGTGTCTCATTCTCATTTCTTTCCTCGCAATACGCAGACAGATGGAGATGAGTTTTACTTTTCCTTTTCTTGCAATACGCAGAAAGATGGAGATTAATTTCGCACTCTCTCACCATACAGACGGAATAATGAGGGCATGCGCACGCCATTTTATGCCGTGAAATGTGTCATTTATTGTCCTCCTTGAGGACGTCTGATACTGAAGATTGCGAACAGAAAATGTAAAGGCAACGTGTGAATAATTTACCCTCCGGTCTGACATCCTGTCAATCAACTATTGTTGGACAAATCGATCGTAATATCTTGATGATCGTAATATAGGCTATAATATCTCGATGATAGTGAAATATATTCAGTAAAGCAGAATCGGGATATTGTTCAGGAGATGCCACCCATCCCCCGGCCTGATATACTATCGTAGGTCCCCTAAAGCCTAAATAACTAACTAGCACCACCCACTCTCAAGTAATTTGCATAGAGCTACACCCCTGCATTAATATTGTAGGGCGTCTTGCATTCCCACCAGTCAAAATCTGATTGCAATTCGCCACATTTTTGGTTCATAGACACTTCCAACTCAGGTGCTGTGGGTACTACAAACCACACGCACGTGAGCGTAGTCATTTAGGAGACTGTAAGTACAACAGAATACACTACCTACATTTTAAGCACACTTCTCTTTGTCGCTTATGGGATAAGACGAGCTGATATTCTGGCCATATTCTGTAATGTTCCACAAGTTCATGTAGTGAAGAAGTGAACGTCAGAGATTGAATGCAAGGAGAAAGTTGCCTGGTGACAATAATCATAAGCGTGCAAGTCATCGTATTTCGCAGAAGTGGAAGGACATTCCCGTCAGTTCCTCTAAGCCGCAAGGGCAATGCGGCGTAAGACAGCCGTGTTGCACGCGTGCTGGGATGGGGACTTGTCGCTCACTCCTGATTATGAATTAGCTGGACGCTCAGTATTTGGAGATGTGTAGCGGATTATACCTGCGCTTCACCCTCGTCAGTTCGCGACATTTTGCCACCTTTACCAGTGGAGGGTAGGATTGGCAGGAGGGGTGCGAACCCTCTCCTGGTGTTTCTAGAAAAGCGTGGATGGGAGACGAACAAAAGCGAGCGTGTAGGGTAGGATGGGACCTCGTGATGGACAGCCGATGTTTGTACCTGAGAGTGATTGGTGACCCTCCAGGTCAGGTCAGAAGAAAAATTTTCGGAAAAAGAGGACTTCGCAATTTAATCGCAAACGCCTCCTAAACTGCAACTAATATGCACCTTCAATTATCATCAGGGTGTTCCTCGGAGCATTACGAATGCAATGACAAGCATCGAACCCCACTCAAAGTATAGGTGCCACGGGTCAGGTCAGGCCAAGGGCCGAACCCGTATTTGAAGACTTGACAGTATGTTGGTTGAAACCACTGCTTCCACCCACCCCAGGGCAAAAATGGAGCGCAGAATTGGAGGCATGACTTAGCATAAACACAGATTATTCGTAAATACGAACAAGATCACCGGAGGCCAGTCTAGGTCATTGACCTTGAATGGCCTTGGAAAGATACAAGAATAATGTCCGAATATGAGTCCAGTCATCTATTAGTCTAAGCCACACAAAAGGTGTCGTTTTAGATTAAAATGTCATGTCAAAGTGCGATAATCCGCGATTTCATTCCAAAATGGCTGACGGTGTTTCCCGGTGCATCATAGCTCACTGATCGAACACGACTTGACAATATTGTTCACCAAATCTGCGAAAGACCCGGAGGGTAGCGAAAATGATGAGGAGTTCTGTTGAGCAGTTCAGAAGCCATCCACGAGATAAAATTTTAGGGGGTTTGCAACAGCCCTCTCCAACACTGGTGAGGGTTAAATAGATATAATCATCCAACTCAGTTATTCCGAATCTGCATCACTTCGAATTCATATGAATTCTGATTCGCCTGCTCTCGTTCCAACGGATAGTCGGACCTCAGCCCATTGCCGAGTTCGATCTCAGGCCACACTGTCTGATTCAGTCAGGCCACACCGTCTGATTCAGTCAGGCGACACAGTCTGATTCAGTCAGGCCACACCGTCTGATTCAGTCAGGCCACACTGTCTCATTCAGTCAGGCCACACTGTCTCATTCAGTCAGGCCACACTGTCTCATTCAGTCAGAACACACTGTCTCATTCAGTCAGGCCACACTGTCTCATTCAGTCAGAACACACTGTCTCATTCAGTCATGTCACACTGTCTCATTCAGTCAGAACACACTGTCTCATTCAGTCAGAACACACTGTCTCATTCAGTCAGGCCACACTGTCTCATTCAGTCAGGCCACACTGTCTCATTCAGTCATGTCACACTGTCTCATTCAGTCAGAACACACTGTCTCATTCAGTCATGTCACACTGTCTCATTCAGTCAGGCCACACTGTCTCATTCAGTCAGGCCACACTGTCTCATTCAGTCAGGCCACACTGTCTCATTCAGTCAGAACACACTGTCTCATTCAGTCATGTCACACTGTCTCATTCAGTCAGGCCACACTGTCTCATTCAGTCAGAACACACTGTCTCATTCAGTCAGGCCACACTGTCTCATTCAGTCAGGCCACACTGTTTCATTCAGTCAGGCCACACTGTCTCATTCAGTCAGAACACACTGTCTCATTCAGTCATGTCACACTGTCTCATTCAGTCAGAACACACTGTCTCATTCAGTCATGTCACACTGTCTCATTCAGTCAGGCCACACTGTCTCATTCAGTCAGGCCACACTGTCTCATTCAGTCAGAACACATTGTCTCATTCAGTCAGGCCACACTGTCTCATTCAGTCAGGCCACACTGTCTCATTCAGTCAGAACACACTGTCTCATTTAGTCATGTCACACTGTCTCGTTCAGTCAGAACACACTGTCTCATTCAGTCATGTCACACTGTCTCATTCAGTCAGGCCACACTGTCTCATTCAGTCAGGCCACACTATCTCATTCAGTCAGAACACACTGTCTCATTCAGTCAGGCCACACTGTCTCATTCAGTCAGGCCACACTGTCTCATTCAGTCAGAACACACTGTCTCATTCAGTCATGTCACACCGTCTCATTCAGTCAGGCCACACTGTCTCATTCAGTCAGGCCACACTGTCTCATTCAGTCAGAACACACTGTCTCATTCAGTCATGTCACACTGTCTCATTCAGTCAGGCCACACTGTCTCATTCAGTCAGGCCACACTGTCTCATTCAGTCAGAACACACTGTCTCATTCAGTCAGGCCACACTGTCTCATTCAGTCAGAACACACTGTCTCATTCAGTCAGGCCACACTGTCTCATTCAGTCAGGCCACACTGTCTCATTCAGTCAGGCCACACTGTCTCATTCAGTCAGGCCACACTGTCTCATTCAGTCAGAACACACTGTCTCATTCAGTCAGGCCACACTGTCTCATTCAGTCAGGCCACACTGTCTCATTCAGTCAGGCCACACTGTCTCATTCAGTCAGAACACACTGTCTCATTCAGTCATGTCACACTGTCTCATTCAGTCAGAACACACTGTCTCATTCAGTCATGTCACACTGTCTCATTCAGTCAGGCCACACTGTCTCATTCAGTCAGGCCACACTGTCTCATTCAGTCAGAACACACTGTCTCATTCAGTCAGGCCACACTGTCTCATTCAGTCAGGCCACACGTCTCATTCAGTCAGAACACACTGTCGCATTCAGTCATGTCACACGTCTCGTTCAGTCAGAACACACTGTCTCATTCAGTCATGTCACACTGTCTCATTCAGTCAGGCCACACGTCTCATTCAGTCAGGCCACACTATCCATCAGTCAGAACACACGCTCATTCAGTCAGGCCACCTGTCTCATTCAGTCAGGCCACACTGTCTCATTCAGTCAGGCCACACTGTCTCATTCAGTCAGAACACACTGTCTCATTCAGTCATGTCACACTGTCTCATTCAGTCAGGCCACACTATCTCATTCAGTCAGAACACACTGTGTCATTCAGTCAGGCCACACTGTCTCATTCAGTCAGGCCACACTGTCTCATTCAGTCATGTCACACTCGTAGTAGAACACACTGTCTCATTCAGCATGTCACACTGTCTCATTCAGTCAGGCCCACTGTCTCATTCAGTCAGGCCACACATCTCATTCAGTCAGAACACACTGTCTCATTCAGTCAGGCCACACTGTCTCATTCAGTCAGGCCACACTGTCTCATTCAGTCAGGCCACACTGTCTCATTCAGTCAGGCCACACTGTCTCATTCAGTCAGAACACACTGTCTCATTCAGTCATGTCACACTGTCTCATTCAGTCAGGCCACACTATCTCATTCAGTCAGAACACACTTGTCATTCAGTCAGGCCACACTGTCTCATTCAGTCATGCACACTGTCTCATTCAGTCAAGCCACACTGTCTCATTCAGTCAGAACACCTGTCTCATTCAGTCATGTCACACGTCTCATTCAGTCAGAACACACTGTCTCATTCAGTCATGTCACACTGTCTCATTCAGTCAGGCCACACTGTCTCATTCAGTCAGGCCACACTGTCTCATTCAGTCAGAACACACTGTCTCATTCAGTCATGTCACACTGTCTCATTCAGTCAGGCCACACTATCTCATTCAGTCAGAACACACTGTGTCATTCAGTCAGGCCACACTGTCTCATTCAGTCATGTCACACTGTCTCATTCAGTCAGGCCACACTGTCTCATTCAGTCAGAACACACTGTCTCATTCAGTCATGCACACGTCGATTCAGTAGGCCAAACCGTCTGATTCAGTCAGACACACGTCGTTCAGTCATGCACCGTCCATTCAGTCAGAACACACTGTCTCATTCAGTCATGCACACTGTCTCATTCAGTCAGGCCACACTGTCTCATTCAGTCAGAACCGTCTCATTCAGTCATGTCACACGTCTCATTCAGTCAGAACACACTGTCTCATTCAGTCATGTCACACTGTCTCATTCAGTCAGGCCACACTGTCCATTCAGTCAGGCCACACTGTCTCATTCAGTCAGAACACACTGTCTCATTCAGTCATGTCACACTGTCTCATTCAGTCAGGCCACACATCTCATTCAGTCAGAACACACTGTGTCATTCAGTCAGGCCACACTGTCTCATTCAGTCATGTCACACGCTCATTCAGTCAGGCCACACTGTCTCATTCAGTCAGGCCACACGTCTCATTCAGTCAGGCCACACTGTCTCATTCAGTCAGAACACACGCCATTCAGTCATGCACACTGTCTCATTCAGTCAGGCCACACTATCTCATTCAGTCAGAACACACTGTGTCATTCAGTCAGGCCACACTGTCTCATTCAGTCATGTCACACTGTCTCATTCAGTCAGGCCACACTGTCTCATTCAGTCAGAACACACTGTCTCATTCAGTCATGTCACACTGTCTCATTCAGTCAGACACGTCTCATCAGTCATGTCACACTGTCCATTCAGTCAGGCCACACTGTCTCATTCAGTCAGGCCACACTGTCTCATTCAGTCAGAACACACTGTCTCATTCAGTCATGTCACACTGTCCATTCAGTCGGCCACACTATCTCATTCAGTCAGAACACACTGTGTCATTCAGTCAGGCCACACGTCTCATTCAGTCACACACTGTCTCATTCAGTCAGGCCACACTGTCTCATTCAGTCAGGCCACACTGTCTCATTCAGTCAGAACACACTGTCTCATTCAGTCATGTCACACTGTCTCATTCAGTCAGGCCACACCATCTCATTCAGTCAGAACACACTTTCATTCAGTCAGGCCACACTGTCTCATTCAGTCAGTCACACGTCTCATTCAGTCAGGCCACACTGTCTCATTCAGTCAGAACACACTGTCTCATTCAGTCAGGCCACACTGTCTCATTCAGTCAGGCCACACTGTCTCATTCAGTCAGAACACACTGTCTCATTAGTAGGCCACACGTCAGCACACGTCTGATTCAGCTGGCTAGGACACGTGATTCAGTCAGAACACACTGTCTGATTCAGCTGGCTGGACCGGATCGCTCTTTGCTAGTTAAAACATTCATATGCATTGATGAAAGGTACAGATATTGTAACCGCTGTATAATTGTATGCTGACATAGTTGTTTAACATGCGCACTAATGGGTAAGTGGAAAGTACAACTGTTCACCGTCCTAGTTTTGTGTGCGATATTTATTTACCTAATATGCCTGCTCCAGGAATTCACAAATGAACAACCAATCCGCATCTTCACGATTAAAAATGTCAGTCAGGCTGGCGACTGCTACAGTGGTCAAGATGGCAGCTACAGTGGTGAGGATGGCCGCTACAGTGGTGAGGATAGCCGCTACAGTGGTGAGGATAGCCGCTACAGTGGTCAGGATAGCCGCTACAGTGGTGAGGATAGCCGCTACAGTGGTGATGAGGCCTCTACAGTGGTGAGGATAGCTGCTACAGTGGTGAGGCTGGCGGTCGCTAGAGTGGTGAGGCTGGTGGTCGCTACAGTGGTGAGGCTGGCGGTCGCTACAGTGGTGAGGCTGGCCGCTACAGTGGTGAGGCTGGCGGTCGCTACAGTGGTGAGGCTGGCGGTCGCTACAGTGGTGAGGATGGCGGCCGCTACAGTGGTGAGGATGGCCGCTACAGTGGTGAGGCTGGCCGCTACAGTGGTGAAGCTGGCCGCTACAGTGGTGAGGCTGGCGGTCGCTACAGTGGTGAGGCTAGCCGCTACAGTGGTGAGGCTGGTGGTCGCTACAGTGGTGAGGATGGCGGCCGCTACAGTGGTGAGGATGGCGGTCGCTACAGTGGTGAGGATGGCCGCTACAGTGGTGAGGCTGGCCGCTACAGTGGTGAGGATGGCGGTCGCTACAGTGGTGAGGATGGCCGCTACAGTGGTGAGGATGGCGGCCGCTACAGTGGTGAGGCTGGTGGTTGCTACAGTGGTGAGGCGGCCGCTACAGTGGTGAGGCTGGCCGCTACAGTGGTGAGGCTGGCCGCTGCAGTGGTGAGGATGACTACCGCTACAGTGGTGAGGCTGGCCGCTACAGTGGTGAGGATGACTACCGCTACAGTGGTGAGGCTGGCCGCTACAGTGGTGAGGCCGGCGGCACGGTCGGCCGATGGTCGGTGGAGTCCGTCAGATGGTCGGTGGAGTCCGTTGGATGGTCGGTGGAGTCCGTCAGATGGTCGGTGGAGTCCGTTGGATGGTCGGTGGAGTCCGTCAGATGGTCGGCCAACCTTTCTGTCAGGTACACGGCGGCCACCGCCAATCGAACTGCCTATCGAACAGTGGGGTAGACTGTCCTACTAGCTATCCATGTGACCTTGGCACCCCAGAAGTGTGCATCAGATGGTGCATTGTCTATTACCGACTGATATCTAAAATAACGTTGTGTAGACGCTTTTTTCTCTCTTCTTATGTTAATCACATTTGGGAGGCGGAAAAGTAACATGGCGTGGGAAGCAAAGCTGTCATGGCATGGCATGGCTTGGCATCACATGGCATGAAGCACACGTACCATGTGTGGGGAATATGCGCGTTATAATCGTAATGTTCACCATTAGCCTCTCGTGATCTCGATCAATCTGACTTTCATCATCTGTAGCATAAGATATCCAATGTCACTGAATGAATCTCTCAAGAACTACCCTTGACTGACCGAATAGCTCATGTTTCCAATGGTGACTACGTCCAATGCCATTGTATGGATCACTCAAGAACTACCCTCCACTGACCCAATAGCTCTAAATGTTAAAGATCGTCCCAGATGCCGACCACAGTGCCGACAGCTCGGTCGACATCATCGATCGATCTCTTGGTTGTTCTCGCTGCTCACCAGCAGCACAGACGGTGCTGGTGCCGTGCCTTCTGCAATGCGACGACGACTGGCGCAATCAAGATTTTATTAGGGGAGCCCGACCAAAAAATGTGAAATGGAACAGCGACCTCTTTCGCCGCGCTTCGCGCGCCGAAGTTATCTCGTATTTCATCGTGATATCTCAGAATATCTTGCTTCATCTAGTGTATTTTTGTTTGCAAAGTGGGAGAGACCCCTCCCTTGGCCGAACCAGCGGGATCTCAGCGTTTGACAGCAGGCCGGGCCGCCTGAAGTGTGCAGACAGAGCGGCATCGACCCAGCCTTCCTAGCAGACAGAGCGGCAACCGCCCAGCCTTCCTAGCAGACGGCGTCAACCACCCAGCCATCCTAGCAGACGGCATCAAGCACCCAGCCTTCCTAGCACACGGCGTCAACCACCCAGCCTTCCTAGCAGATGGCGTCAACCACCCAGCCATCCTAGCAGACGGCGACAACCACCCAGCCTTCCTAGCAGACGGCGACAACCACCCAGCCTTCCTAGCAGACAGGATGTCAACCACCCAGAATCCCTAATTCATGCATTGAGACTTGGCACCCTCGCTTGCATGAAAAAGCGGGGAAAGGGATGACCGCTGGGATGACAAGGCGGGAATGGCTACGTTCTTGCGATACGAGCTAATGGCTGCTTTAATCTGTCGGTCTGGTACGGCCGTCTCGGTGATCGTGATAGTGGTACTGTTTGGCAGTAATGGTCGTTCGCTGATTTATCGTCAGTGGATGCATGGCGACACCCAGCGATTATCGTCGCCTAGTGATCAAACGACCTAGTTTTGGTGTCTGCATACTTGCAATACCGTAGTCTGCCTCCTTGCACAACCACACCGGTGACTGCAACTCTGCACATATACTACACCGGTGACTGCAACTCTGCACATATACCATACCGATGACTGCACTTCTGCACGTATACCAAACTGGTGACTTCAACTCTGCACATATACCAAACTGGTAACTGCAAATCTGAACATATACCAAACTGGTCCCTGTAAATCTGAACATATACCAAACCGGTGCCTGCAACTCTGTACATATACCAAACCGGTGACTGCAAATTTGAACATATACCATGCCGGTCACTGCGACTCTGCACATATGCCACGCCTTTGGCTACAACTCTGCACATATACCATTTCGGTGACTGCGCCTCTGCACATATGCCATACTTGGAACTTCGACTCCGCACCACGCCATTGGCTACAACTTTGCACATATGCCACCTCAACTCACTTTGTGGGCGAGTATCACTAGTACCTCTTGTTCAGCTCACAGTACGGCGAAGTCATACTGAGCTGTTTTTGCATCCGGTCCACTAAGATTAAGCAAAATGGTTCTATCAATCGCACGCATAAAAGGAATAAAGGTATTACGGTTGCTTCCCCTTACTGCATGTTTGCTTAACAACGGAATCCACCCACACCAGTTTTTCGACATCTTCTGAACGGGAAGGGATAGTGTAGTGAACTGTTATAATTTTCGTAACAATTGACAAGCACAACCTATGCAAAATTATATTTGAAATCCGTTTGTTAATATCGAAACTGCGGGGTGTAAAGTCTATGCTCGGCCACCCGACCGCCGAGCGTTCAAAGTCACATTCGTCGGCGTGGTAGCGCCGCAGCGCGATGTGGCAGCAGATCTCGAACTCATTTCACCCTGAAGACATTGGCCTAGGGTCATGACACTTCTGCTGCAGCGAGTTCACTGCAGCTGTAATCTACCATCAACGTTTTATGATCATTGCTTCAGTAGTTTCCAAGATGTTTGTGGGAGACGAATCCCCCTCTCCGGGTCGAGATATTTGAGAGGCCCTCCGACGCACGTGCAAAGACAAGTCACTTTTGCTATGCATAATTTTTACCTTTATGTACGTCAGCGAGATTGGTGTGTCACCGTCGAGGTGGCGGTGTATATATTTGCCGACATTTCTATTCGTGTTTTTAATTTCATCTGATGTCGACACCAGTTCTAGTGGATCGCTCCATCTAAAACACCATCCACGCTGTGTTCTCAGCAAGCGCTGCAAATTGTCAAACCCCAGTCATCACCTCGGCACTGTGTATTGTGATACTCGCGGTCCTTCAAACACACCGCACCTCCGTCAGTGTGGCACATAATACATCATTTCAACGTCTGTACATTCGAAAATCACATCAGCGAGACCGCCTATGCTCAGGTCATGTCACTGGAGCTTTATGCGCACTTTATGTTCACTGGTTACATATAAATTTCAGCCCGTTCACCAGCCGCACCGCTGTGTCCCGAAGTCCGGCTGGGATCGTCTTCTGGTTGACCGCCTGGTTGACCGGTTGGCCTACCCTCAGGTTGGTCGAGCTGGTTCCCAGTTCACCCAGCCATGGTCCCGGTCATGACCAGCGCGACCGAGCGTCTCAATACCTGCGCTGGTAGCCTCCGTGGCCGCCCTGACCGCCGTGCCCTCCGTAGCCGCCGCCGCCGCCGCAGTTGCCCTTCACCCGACGCGTGACCAGCACCTCCTGGCGCTGCACCTGTTGCACGTAGCGCGTGTTGACCACCTCGCGCGGCCGGTTGACGGTAACCACCTGGGTGACGTACGAGTCGGCGCCGCGCACCGTGCTGGTGCGCACCAGCCGCTGGGTGCGCACCAGCGTCTGCGGCACGCCCGGCACGCGCACCGTCTGCACGCGCTGCTGCACGACGGTGCGCACCACCGGCTGGGTCTGCGTCACGAATTGGGTGTTGATGTTGGTGCGCAGCACGGTGCGCACGACTATGGACGGCACCTGCACCACCTGGGTGCTGACCTGGGTGCGCGTCACCGTGTTGGACACCGTGCTCGTCACGGTCACCCGCTGCGTGACGAACTGCGTGCGCACCACCACCGACGTGACGGGCACCACCTGCACGCTGGTGACGGTGACGAAGCGGTCGGGCTGCTGGACTTGCTGCGTCACCACCTGGGTCTGCGGCAGCAAATGGGACGTGGTCAGGATCGGTGGGTGAGGTACGCGTACACAGCGGCAGAAGCGATCACGCCCACACAAGCGCATGCACGCGGAGAATCGGCGAGCCGAATGGAATACCTTGATTCGCAGTTTGAGGCGGCTCACCGAGAGCAGCTGGTATCGCTCAAATTGGTCAAATTTGCGAAACGACATTCGTTCAAACCAAGGAACATCATCTTGGACTTTGCACGGGTGGTTATTAAAATCTGCGCCTTTCTCGGAACGTTTCTGTTGTTTCAACTAAACCTTCAACCACGGAAAATTAGATTATCTGCTTTAGCAGATGTTACACGGCCAGTGCGCCGGCAAGTTAAGCTAAGCTCGTCCATCGAGCGTCACCCACCTGGACGTTGGTCTGCGTTTGCACAATTGTGCGCGGCTGTGCCTGCACGAAGCTGGTCACCTCCCTGTTGTTGAAGACGGTGCGGAACTGGGTCTGTGCCGGGCCCGGCACGCGCACCACAGACGTCTGAAGCACCACCTGGGGTACTTGCACCGTGCGGCGCACCACCTGGGTGCTGGTGACGGTGCGGAAGACGGTGCGCACCGCCTGGCGCGTCACCACCACGGTGCTCGTCTCGAACTTGGTCTGCACCTGGGTGCGGAAGCTCGTCTCGGTGCGCGTCTGCACCGTGTCCGGCAGCCGCACGGTCGACACCACCTGCTGTGTGTTGAACTGGGTCTGCACGCGCGTGTTGAACACGGTTTGCGTCACGAAGCTGGTGCTCAGCACGGTGTTCGTGACGAACTGCGTCACCAGCACGGTGCTGGTCACGAACTGGGTCCGCACCTGGTCCACATTGACCGTGTTTACCACCTGCGATACCTGCGTCTGCAGCAGTGGCACCGTCACCACCTGATCCTGCGGGCAGCCGATGCCGCCGGAGACGCCGCCGCCGCCCGAGGCGATGCCGACGCCGCCGTCGCTGCCGCCGCTGGAGACGACGCCGCTCGAGATGACGCCGCCGGTTGCGAAGCCAGACGAGCCGCCGCGACCGCCCGAAACGCTCGGACTGTCCGAGCCGGAGAAGCCAGAGAAGCCGGAGTTGCCAGACAGGCTCGTCCTACCCGAGTCGATGTAGCCGGAGCTGTCGCTGCCGCCGGTCGAGAAGGACGAGCCGAAGCTCTGGCCGCCGCCGGCACCGCCCGAGAAAAGGCTGAGCACTCCGCCGGGGGTGCTCTGGCCATCGGACGAGTAGTAGGAGCCTTGAGGCAGCGCGCCGGCGGCAACCAGCAGACACGACAGCACCGCCGCGGACCACATTCTGCCGGCGGACCAACACACACCGCGCTGATGGCAGACAACACACTCAGCTGGAAACTGAGGTGGGGGGGGGGGGGCACATCGCGCAAGCGGTGACGCATCGACATCACAGACGATGACGTAACGACCGGGTGAGGATACACCGTGCGTCTGGGAGCGCCGCTTGTAGATGAGGCACAAGGAACAGATGGAAGGAGAAGCACAAGTACGTAATCGCAGAGTACATGGGTGGCGACACAAACAAAAAGCCGCCCCTGTAGCTCAGTTGGTTAGAGCGCTGACCTGCATTGGTCTCCCTTGCCCTGGCAAGACAGGGTTCGAGTCGTTTCACGCGCTCACATCCCCCCCCCCACACACACAACGGTTGGAAGGGTCAGTTGGTGACTGGCCCGATAAGGCCGGGGATGAGCTACCGGGGTGGCCGCAGCGGTGCACTAATGGCACGCGAAACTCTCGGTCGAAATTCTGCCGTTGAACTGGAATTCATGAATTGGTTGGTGGGGCCAAGGTTGACGCAACAAGCTCTGCTTAGCAATAGTACCCTAATTCACAAAGCCACCCCAGGAAGTATTCGACCTAAGTTTCCTTAAAAACGGAAACAAAGATAACAGTTCCAAACACAGAATACATGGTGACCTACGTACAGATGGACGAAAATGGAAACACTCTTCTCACAATGATTACTACTCGCGAGTCTGCTGCTAAATAGACACCAGCGCGCCGGTCTAACTCACACTTGACGTGGCAGTGCCCCACACTGGTGGGCAATCGTGTACGAGGAGGAAGCAACGGACGGCATTTATGTGATCTTCAAACGTCATGAAGCCTGTATACGCTAGCGCATCACAGGATCAATGAACAAGAAGGCCATCTTTGGCTACCGAAGTATCATTCTGCTACTTCATTTCTACGCTGACTTTCGAATTACTTCCAAGCGGGAATTTGAAGACAATGCAGTATGGCATACTAGGATAAGACAGAGTGCTGTATTGTGTACAAACTACATCAGGTCCTCATTCACAGTCATGAACATCGAAACGGCGATGTCATTCTTCTGTGGAATACAACAGGCTGCTTGACACACACTTGTTCTGCTACCCACCCAATACAACAAGCTGCTTGACACACACTTGTTCTGCTACCCACCCAATACAACAAGCTGCTTGACACACACTTGTTCTGCTACCCACCCAATCACACATTTTTTTACCCCCCTTTTTTTTCTTCTCCCCCTCATATAATAGGCTGCTCGACACACACTCATTCTGCTACTCACCCAATACAACAGGCTGCTTCTCCACCCACTCATTCTGCCACTCACCTCGACAGAAGCTCACTCGCTGATCAAGAGATGCCATGGTGGTGAGAGGGGTCAAACCGATGACATTGCGTGGGGTCACGAGCGTCAGTGATGACAGAAGAGGCAGGTATCTGGCTGTGCATGACATGTGGGACGCAAAACTGGGTGTTTGTGTGGAAACATCTCGCCGTCGAATCAATACCACGTGATCATATCGTGTATTTATTCACTTCAATCATTTTCAGTCGAGGATAAGTCGTGTGAGCTCCGAACATCTCCACATCTGTTCAGCAGTCTCGAACAAATGTCGTTTCGACAGTTGGACATTTATCTGGCGACATCCTGCGGGCCCGGTCTATGGTACTCGGCGCAGGCGTGATCTGCCAGCCGTTGGCGAGCCAGCCAGATGAAATGTTCCAGAGGACCGACCGTTCACCACCAAATCGATGGCTACCGGAGGCCCCGCTGCACTGCTTCAGTAGACGTTGATTGGTTGAAAACCACCGTAACCGCCGAAACTCCGGCCACCACCGCCGCGACCCCCACCACCTCCGTGACCTCCACCACCTCCGTAACCCCCGCCGCCTCCGCGACTGCCGTGACCTCCGTAGCCGCCCGTCTGTCGACAGCTCTCGGTGACGAACACCTCCCGCTGCACCACCTGCGGCACCACCTGGGTGAGCACCACCTCCCGGTTGACGACCTGGTCGACGACGCTGGTGCGCACTACGGGGATGCGGCGGCCGGGCGCGGTCACCACCCGCAGGTCGGTCTGCACCACGGTGCGGTAGACGGGCGCCGCCGGCTCCTGCACGGTCACGAATTGCGTGTTGTACCGCACCTGCGTGCTCGTCACCTGCACGTTCTGCGTGCGCACCTGCTGCGACTGTACGACGACGGTGCTGATCACCTCCTGCGGCACCACTTGCTGCTGCGTGAACGTGCGGTAGAGGGTGCGCTCGAACTGGCGCGTCTGCACCACCGGCACGGTCTGCACCCGCGGCACCTGCACCACCGACTGCACGGGCACCACCCGCCTGGACACCAGCACGCTGGTGGACGTGCGCACGGCGCCCGGCACGGCCACCTGGCTAGTGACAACGCGCACGTCCTGCACGAAGTGCGTGCTCACCACCGGCTGTGACGGCTGCGTGACGATACGCGTGCTGAGCCGCTCCTGCGTGTGCGTCACCGTCACCACGGGGCCGGCCACCACCTGCTGCTGGGTGACCACCTGCACCTGCGGCACGCGCACCGTCACCTGCTGCACGCGGCTCTGGAACTGCGTCTGCAGCAGCGTGCTCTGGCGCACCTGGGTCGTCTCGACGGTGCGCACCTGGCGCTGCACGAACGTCGACACGACCAGCCGCTCGACGGTGCGCACCGCCTGGCGCACGCCGCCCTGCACCGTCTGCGTGTGCGTCACGAACCGCTGCACCAGCGTGGTGCGCACCACGTCGCGCGCCACCTGCACCGTGCGCACCACCCGCGAGGTGCGCACCACCGCGGAGCGCACCGGCTGCGTGTTGACCACCGTCTGGAGGACGAGGCGCGGCACCTGCTGCGTCACCTGGCGGTACTGCGTGCTGGTCACGTAGCCGGTGCTGTACTCGGTGCGCCGGACGACGGGCGGACACTGTCTTTGGCTGCCGCCGCCGCTGCCGCCCGTCGGCGGCAGGTAGCTGCCGCCGCCGTCGACGGCCCGCTGCGCCGCCGCGGCCGACACCAGCAGAGCGATTGCCAGCAGGCTCTTCATCCTGCAAGAGAGGCGTCCGCGCGGTGTCAGAGGTGATTGGACTGCGCCGCGCGCCGGCCTCTGTCCACGACTCGAGCTTCAGCTGAGCGGGGGCGTTCTAAGTCCAATCACTTCTGCACACCGTCGTGTGAACGCCTCTCTTCCAGCCGCGAAAGGGGCGAGCCTGGCTGGCCTCGGTGGCCAACGTGTGTCGGACTGGACTTAAAACGCCCCCCCCCCTGCGACACCAGCCGCCCGGCTGCCTCCTGTCAGCCGGTGCTCAACAACCCACCCCCACCCCACGCCCTCACCCCCACCACCGTCATTTCGACGACGTTGACCATGGCCGTGCCAGACCGACCGGCACCGGCGCGGCCACGGCCCTTCGCTCCCGCGTGGCCACGGCACCGTCGTCCCCGCGTGCTCAGCGAAAGTGAGCACGGAGCCTGGCAGCTGCACCCCGGCAACGACACCACCGGAGGTCGTCTCCGGCCATGCATCGAGTCGTGTTGCAATCATACCTCATCGATCTCTGCTCATCCATCACCTGACGACTCCATCACCCGTGTCCGTTCATCTGCCGATCGTCGAGCGGCTTGTTCAGTCGTCCGTGGCGGGGAGCGGGCACACGTCTAAACGTCGACCCACGAAGAGCAACCTTCGGTGGACCGGACACCGACAGCATGCTTCAGTCGAGGTCAAGCGACTGATGTGCCACGCTGTCTGGCTCGCCGGGCCAGCTCTAACCGCCCCAGAACTGCTCATCACAGTTTCTCCCCGTCTCGTTCGTCTGCAGTCCGCAGATGAACGGGTCACCAGAGACGACTCGTATACTAGATATACTAGCGAGATATACTAGTGAGATACACTAGCGAGATATACTAGTGAGATATACTGGCGAGATATACTGGCCAGATATACTAGCCAGATATACTAGCCATATATACTAGCGAGGTATACAAGCGTCCGATAAGACTGACCCTGCAAAATTGATTGCCTCTCCCCTGCAGAGTGAACTGTCGAAACTGATCGGTATTGGATGCTGCTCGTTTCATGGAAGCCGATGTCGGTTACTCTACCGTTGGTGGCTGTGAGACTAAGAAATGCGCTATGCAGTCATGTCATGGATCAGATATACCTCGATTGGAAACTCCGCGTCGGCGCTTTTAATCTGTGCGTATCAGCGGCACAAACCTGCCACCTAGCGGATGGTAAGTATAGCACAGAAGCGCGGTCGGTTTTAGGCCGTGGTGGCTGTGACTTTACGACGCACTCAGCAACTGAGGCCATATGGCGTCACCTGCCCTGGCGGGAAGGGCGGGCGTCGCGGGGAATCGAACCCCGTACCTCTGCCTTGCCAGACGCACAGCTTAACCACTGAGTTACCTACGCCCTAGTTTTAGGCCGTGCGCCAATGGGAGTTCTGGGTACGTATTTCGTGTTTGGCTTTTTCCAATTGATTCAGCCATTTTAGGAGGTTTGCATTAGCCTTTCACGACACAGAATTGATCAAGGAGCCTTACCGTTCCTTCCTTATTGGTTTATGACGTTCCGTTCAGAAGTTGTGGTGCGGAGTGAAGGAACGTATCTGTGAGAGGGAGCCCACCTCGCCCAAAGGGTTGGACGACTGGCAAGTGGTAGCACGGCGTGGCAAATAGGTCAGAGGTAGTGGCGTTGCCAGATAGGGTATGTTGCAAGGGCTGATCCAAGGGGGCGGAAGCGTAGGTGGCGCTCCTTAGAACCCAAAATGCCTCTCTTGGAGGCTCCAGTGTACCCCTCCCGCGAATTTGTAAGCGCAACACGACCTTCGGCCTGTTAACGGCGGCCCCTGGGAGGTTCGAGCGCACCCCTCGATATTCGATGAGCTTTCTTCGTTTGCTTAAAAGGTGCGTTTTTCATCCCCATCTCCCCTCCAAGCCGACTAAAAAACGGCTAGCTTCATCCGCATCTGACGGCTTCCCATAGTTGATTTGGCTTCGTTTCGTGCATTTGCCTGGCAGGATTCCGAGGAACTTGATGAAATGTCTTGTCAGGGCTCTTTCGCTTATAATTTAAACAACTAAGCGAACCAAACTTTATGATCCCGCCCAATGCCATGGTCGCCTCTGGACGTTCACTTACTCAAGATGTTTTTGTGGCCGATACGCAATCAGCTGTTGGTTTCCAATCCAGGTATGCATCATCAATGGCCTTGCTGCTTATACAAATGTGTGTCTATATTTACCCAAGATGTTTTCATGGCCGATACACAATCATCTGTTTGTTTCCAATCCAGGTATGCATCATCAGTAGTCGTGTGGCTTGTGTAAATGCGTGCTTATCGTTGGGAATCGCGCCGATATAGATGGGAGGCTTCACCGTCGGCGCTCTGACCGGCTCGCATGTCGAGCGGAATAATCGAGTGGCCGCGGCCGCAGCGGTCGGTTCGCACGCCGGCCGCCGCCCGGTCCAGCCGGCCACCGTCCATGGGCCAATTACAGGGCAGTCGGCTGACTGCACGTCATGCGGCCTCCTCCCCTCCGCCTCCCCTCCGCCTCCTCTGTGTCGTGTGTTTGACCGCGGCCGAGCGGCTGCTCGGCATGCGACCTCCAGGGATGGATGTGCGCCGACTACAGTCGCCGGGTCTGGCGTCCGGCCGGCCGCGGTCGGCACGTGACGGTCGCCGACCATCTCCAAGTATGGCGGGAAGGTGAGACGACTACGCGGCATCACGCATTGTGCTGAAAACAGCTGAGACCTTGAAACAAAATAATTGAGCGTGAAAATGGTTCTCTTTCACACTGAATATACGAGTGTTCCATTCATTCGCTTACTTTTCAACTACAGGATCCGAGCTCCAAATCATTAGTGTGGATTCGGCTACAAGCGTTAGGATACTTAGCAAAAAATTCAGGCATCGCTGCATCCAGGTCATGGGCATGCGAGAGCAAGGGAACCAGTGTGTCATGGGAAGCTCACTTTTCCGGATCCAGTGTGCCTAGGAAGCTTACTTCTTGGCATCCCTGACCCCATTGGTGTGAATGGACAGAATCGACTTGAAAATTGGCATGCAATTTTAACTTGGTTAACGTTCCTACGCCAATGATTTAGAGCACATGAGCAGATACGAAGTCGCGCAATTCCACGGTACAATGACTGCAATAATGCTTGTGCAGCACAAAATGTACGCATGTTTTCAACGAGTGTCATCAGAGGAGCTATAGCACGTGAGTAAGTGCCCTTCCCGCAATTCAAACTAACTAAGGGAAAAGCATGGAACTACGTGGATCACATGGACCCACCAGTGTGCCAATACCACCGCTGGACCCCACTTGCTAATTTGCGACCTCCGGCAGGCCGTCGGCATTGTGCTGCAACGCGTGCGACACGCGCGCCCTAATTAATTCTGCAGCAAATGAGACAGCAAATGAGGCTCGCAACCCGTCCGCTCGTCGCAACCGGCCCCGAAATGAAGCGTCGGCGATTGTTCTCGCCGTGGGCAGCGCTCACAGTGTGCATGTGTGTGCACTGGTGACCGCTGCCGGGACAGGCTGTGTCGCGGTCGATGGCCCAGCGTCATCAGTGGCGAGGTCAGGTCACTGACCTCGCCGCGGCCGCGAGGTAGACACAATGGCCGACCTTCCGGCCCGTGTCGGCGGCCGCGCACCGGCCACACCGAGTCGGCCGCAGTCGGTGGGCGTGGCCTGACGGCGGATGCTGTGCCGCAGCGCACGTCTCGCCGCTCGCCAGCTGGCCGAGCAGACGCTCGGCTGCAACCCGCGCTGCACTTCAGAAGCGCCGCCGGGCAGTGCGGGCGCTCCCCTAACCACGCTTGAAAGCCAGCGGTCTGAAGGTTGGCTTCTGAGTCGACGAAATGTCATGTGAAGTTGAGAAATCAGACGTCCGTGCGTACCGCAGCATCGACGACAATTCTGTTCCACAAGAAGTTGTGGATGAGTGAATAAATGAAGGGCACATTGAGTTGAGGTCGCAGCAGCACTGTTTACGGGCAGATATTGCGCATGGTATTGCTACAGCAGGATCGAAGTGGCCAGCCGTGTACTTACATGGCTCATTAGTGGTGAGTACCTTGTAGTAGTGGCCCATTAGTGGTGATAATAGTGGATTCCCTCGGTCTGCTGAAACATCGCGACCAAATAGACCCTACACAATGTGCGACCACGTCCCCAGCTTTACCCAGCAGGTTTCGCGTCCCCAGCTGTCGGCGCGGTACACTGACCCGTCCCCAGCTGTTCCCAGCAGGTTTCGCGTCCTCAGCTGTCGGCGCGGTACACTGACCCGTCCCCAGCTGTCCCCAGCAGGTGTCGCGTCCCCAGCTGTCGGCGCCAGTGTCCCGGCGGCGGACTGGCGCCGCCCGGCCGCGCCGGCCACAGCCGCGCACACGCTCCATTGACGACAGCCCGAATGAGCTGGGAGGACGTCGGCCCAGCACGGCCCACCAGGATGGTCGGCCGCCGGCCTTGGCGGGGTGCAAACAAAAACGTCGCATGGCTTTTGCAGTGGTGCCCGCCACTTTCTCCATCCTTGGCTGCTGAGATAGTGTGCCGCAGAGCGCGCGGGGGTCATCGCGGCGCATTATGTGGCACCCGTAGGCCGTCATCAAGGCTGTCGTCAAACGAAAAAGCCTGCAATCAAGACGCTTTGCAGACGCCACGCTGTCACAAATTCCGGCACGAGCCGTGTGGCGGACTGGAGCGAGCACCATGTTCCCTAGTTCGTGTCCCCTATGTCATCATGTTCCCTAGTGTGTGTCCCCTGTGTCACCAGGTGCCAAAGTTCATGTCCCCTAGTTTGTGTCCCCTGTGTCACCATGTCCCCTAGTTTATGTCCCCTGTGTCGCCATGTTCCCTTGTTTGTTTCACATATGTCACCATGCTCTCTAGTTTGTGTCCCCTGTGGCACCATGTTCCCTAGTTTGTGTCCCCTGTGTCACCATGCTCCCTAATTTGTGTCCCCTGTGTCACCATGTTCCCTAGTTTGTGTCCCCCTGTGTCACCATGTTCCCTAGTTTGTGTCCCCCTGTGTCACCATGTTCCCTAGTTTGTGTCCCCCGTGTCACCATGTTCCCTAGTTTGTGTCCCCCGTGTCACCATGTTCCCTAGTTTGTGTCCCCCGTGTCACCATGTTCCCTAGTTTGTTTCACATGTGTCACCATGTTCCATAGTTTATTTCACATGTGTCACCATGCTCCCTAGTTTGTGTCCCCAGTGTCACTATGTTCCATAGTTTGTGTCAGGCCTGTAGATGACTGTGGCGGCTGGACAGCATGATCGACCAGAATAATTGGCTCCATCTTAGCAGCTCCCGCGAGCAATGACTCGCAAGAATGGCACGCTTTCAATTTCGGCCGATCGGCCAGCAGGTGCTGGGGATGCCATGGTATTTGCATGGTGTTGCCCAACTGGTGTACGGACTACAAATTGCACCACTCCACGTGCAACGGTTTCGTCCTGCACACCCTGCACGGGATGAATGTAGTGCAACCAGACGTGCAAATTATGCATAGGGCTGAGCATGTGCTTAGCTAATTGTTATTATTCCATGTGCATCCCAGCACCCACAACACCATGCATAATTGTTCAAATATTGTACTAATGCTGTGACATTGCAAATCATAACTTGGTGATTATAATCATTGGTGTCTGCATTGATCATTATCAGCGAACATTTCACGTCTTGCTCTTAACAAACCGGCCGTCACCCACAGAATATAACAAACGGATTTGCAGATAAATCAAATGGCCCTGTTATATTCACATCTACCCAACAGACTGACACGGTACTAGAAAGCAGACGTGTCACAGTGGCTTGGCATTCTTGGACAGCGAAATTAATGAGATATATTCCGGATGCAAAGAATGATAAAAATATAAGCAAATATAAAGCACGGTAATGCAGTTGCATAGTTAAGTTGTCGTTATCGATATTAGAACGTTATCAGGAACATAAGTATTACAAATTACTGGGTCATCATATTCGAATCTCTTTGGGAGTTCCAGTGATTACATTTTTCATTAAAGAGTGAAATTTGTAATAAAAGAGCGATTTGCATTCATGATTGAGTATCAGCTTTACCGTGTTGTGAACATTTGAGTATGAGCTGTACCGTGTTGTGAACATTTTAGTACCAGCTGTACCGTGTTGTGAAGATTTGAGTACCAGCTCTACCATGCTGTGAAGATTTGAGTACCAGCTGTACCGTGTTGTGAAGATTTGAGTACCAGCTGTACTATTTTGTGAACATTTCAGTACCAGCTTCTACCGTGATGTAAACATTCGAGTATCAGCTTTACCGTATTGTGATGATTTGAATACCAGCTGTACCGTGTTGTGAACAGTTGAGTACTAGCTGTGCCGTGTTGTGAACCTCCTGCACGTAAATATCCCTACCACTGATAGTGGCAGTGTGTGGCTGGCAGATAATTCCATCTGACCCTCAAGATCAATAAGACCGACGTGCCGGCGTCGCACGTGCTAGTCTGCCGCACGGAACGTGGCCACGCCGCAGAACACACGCGCCGCCAACGCATCGCTCTCCAACTGGCGCGCGCGTGCACGGAAAGCCAACCAGATCCGCGCCGGCCCGCGTCCAGTTTGAACAGCGATGCCTTGTGCACACCACCAGCGCCAATAGGCGCTGCTAGAATGGAGCGAAGTGTGATTGCGTCACGAGACGCGCGACAACACCCGGCCGAACACACCCCTCGTTAGGGCCGGCAAGGTCACCGAGGTGCTGTGCCAAGTCGGCGTGTTTGAGTGGCCCGGTTTGCTCGTGCCAGTTGGCGGTGCAGCGGCTGGCTCGACCGCCGCGGGAGGCGCTTGCAAGTCACCGCCTTCCGTGACCCATAACCTGCACCAATCGATCTAAGCTTGAGCTTCAACCGGAGAATGTGGTGTCGGTTCGTTTGACCACTTTTGCGGCATTCCCTCTTTAAATGGAGACAAATTCCACGAAGCGAGGTGCAGGCAAATAAATGGTGAGACACTAATTCAACGCTGTTGCTTGATTTGATTCGTGTTCGTTTATTTGATCGTGACATACATACGATCGTTGCACAATCACTGTAGCTCTCGCAAACATAGAACATGGATGTCAGTTAAAGTAAGCAAGAACGTTGACATAGCAATGGCAGTAGTACACAGTGGAACGAAGTTGGAAATATATTCAACATTGCATGGGCCTCGTTTTCAGTTCTGCTACATTAGATAACCTTGAATGGCGTTAATGGATTAAGTGAAGTCTCTAAAAAGTCTTGACAGAGCAATCACACATGCTTCTTCGTGAAATGTCCCGCTTCTCTAAGCTCCCCTTTTCTCTTCGATTGCGGAATTCGCTTTCCTTGAGTAGAGTCAAAATCGCTAAAGCGGTAATATAAATGAATTTGGATTGCCAAAAGGCATAGCAAGAACAATGTGACGTTGCAACTCTCGTCCAGTGAGAGTATTTTGCAATCTGCCCCTGCCCAGGTGGGGGTGACTGCCATACCCGCCTCGCCATTTCGCATCCATGAAACAAACCAGGGTATTGTTTGACATAAGTTTTATCTAAGGACACCCTACCTGAACTCGATTAATCAACGGTTGGATCGTCGGTCAGATAAAAAAGTAAGATTCGTATTTGTTTTACTGAAGCACGCTATCACGTCCAGAAAGTAGCGCAAGACCCAAACTGTTGGCGCGTGCACGTGTAGATCTATACATGATCTATCGGTTGGTATTCCGCACGTGCTAACCGAACCCTTAGATAAGCGCTCAGGTCGGGTAAAAGGTTTGATTCGCATTTTCTTCATGGTTGTTGAACGAAATTTAAAAGCTTGAGAAGAACTCTGTTCATATATAAACATCTCATGGTGACTTGTAACACCAGTATTATGTCAGTGCATCGTTGTACCAACTAGTGGCATAATTTTCCAGATGTCCTACAGCGTGCTGTACATACACTTCCCACACAAACGAGCTATTGCGGAAATGCGGAAATGTAATCGGTCGGATTCCAGCATATTCTTCACTCAGAACAGCCTTCACTGCATGACCTCGACCAAATATTTTGTCGCATAGCTCCCGGGTCTAAAAAGTTGAACAATTAACAGGTGTGCCTTGATTTGCGTCAAGGAGATAGGCCAGCTTTGTTCGCTGGTGCATCACCTGTGAGGTCAGCTCTTGTCCCATAGTCCACCCTATCAAGGAGTAGGTGATACGCGTGGAGCCGAAAGCCCGAGTGAACGGTAGTGAGCACAACTGAGTCGATGCTCCAGCCACTATTTACCAGTAGATTTATAACATCTGACTCTTGTATGTATGCCGCATTGAACTCGAACCAACATAATGCAAACGGCTAGCAGCTTGCAGTCACTTGCAGTCAGCTTGCAGTCACTTCATATGAACACCCCAAGTGGATATGCAGTCATCACCTTATGTACAAATAATTCGAGAGCAAGAGCATTTGAAGCCACGACAAAATTAAGTGACAAATCTTACCGAACATGACGATTGCAAAAGGATTTCCCTTCAAGCAAGTTCGTCATATTTACTACGCTGTATTGGACATAGTCTGTAAATTATGCGCTCCGCTTGTTCCTGAATTTTCCCGTCTTTCTGATGCATCAGGAATGTCACTACTGGGAATAAATAAACAATCTATTCGAATTGTCTCAGCTATGCTAATATTTGAACCTTTGCAGAAATATCATTTAATCCTCTTCTATACAGGGTGTTGATGAAACCCCATGCAGGTTTTTTTTACCACGGAAGAATGGCGCGCGCTATCGCGCTGTCGCTTGGTGTGCCCGATGAGGCCCTCCTTGCCGACTTTATGGTATGCACTAATTTAAGAATGTCCTGCCGGTTCATTGAGTTGTGATGTCATCTGAGAACACATGTCATGACGTTCGTCGTCGAAATCGTGAAGTATCGACCGTTATACTCACCTATTGTTTTCAAATGATCAATGTATTTGATGTCATTGACGCAACGTGACCTCAAATAACACTTTTATACTTCTCAGTCGCTCTGAGGTTAAGGTGACTGAAATTGTTTTCCATTTTTGGCCCCAGTTGCAATGCAATTTTGTGCTTGGGCAATGTTTCAGAAGTTTCCAAAACGAGTTCACTACTTCAACCCATCTGACGTATGGGCATAGATGGAACATATCGCACATTGGTACTATTCCAAGATACTGGGAATTGTTGTGTGCACGGTTTCCCCCCGGAATCGGGTATTGTTTTATCGCAGGTAGCGACTACACGAAAAATTCTCGATTTTGTGACGAACTCACCTTAAGCTGACCTAGAAGATAAACCAGTGCCTAATATAAAATTCAAATACCCGTCATAAGATCTTGTCACGCGCAAGATGCTGTTTTTTTGCTTCCTGTCGCTGGACCTCTCCGTTTGGAAACGCCAGGGGAGTTCGCAACCCCCTCCCCCTGCACTGGCGAAGGGAGTAAAACTGCGTACATGGACGGGGGTTAACATATTAGTGGAATGTGACTTCACCTCTCCACACTGTAAACATTTGATTGGCTTTATGACAATTCTTTGAGCCTTGATTAACGGTGAACATTTTGAGCCTGGCGTGCCAAGTATATTCTCAGATGTGCTGCTGAACTTCACAGTATAATTATAAATTTGGTTAAATGTATGGCTACGCAACATAGCATACATCATCGAACATGCTTCACTTATTTCAGCCTTGTGTTTTCGTACTATGCTGATGTCATTGGAAAACGCTGGGATCGCCGCCTGTCCTGTAACATGAACTAGATTTCCAAGCAGAACACCGTTGTACTCACATTACTACGAAATTCAGTGGCGCACGCTCCAGCAATTCTTCGCTTGTAAGATGATAATGATCCTCTGAAGTTGTATTCCTACTTTAGGTGATGATTGCATGTGCAGCAGTTACATTTGGTTATGTATAAGTAAGCAAGCACAGTACAATCTCTGGATGTGGAACGGGAAGACATTGAAGTCAAAAAGGATTATACAGAAATTATTTTGGAGGTTATGAGATAACCTGTAGGTAAATGTATCCAATGCGAATATATCTGCAAAGCCAGTTACCCTTACTTCATGTCACTGAAGTATGTCAAGTTATCAATCAAATTGTGCTTCCTGTTCAGAATAAACAGCAGAATAGTTTTCTATCAAGAAAGTATGAACACTACATGCTCATAGCGTAAGCAACAAAAAAACTAAGCAATTGGAGGTTCAAATACACGTGGTAGTGATAATTCACTTTCATCATCTGCATGGTTTCATTTTCCTGGCCTTCGAGAGGACCGAGTGGAGGCGCATCGATGTAGTGCGGTAACGGATCTCGTCACGGGATTGTACTGAGGTCAGTGTGTGCACAACTTGCTTGGCGACACAGCACACATGTGTGCTTTCTGTCTGGCGGAATGGCACGTCTTTTGAAAGTCAATTATCTCTTCAAGGGAATTTGCGGGCCGAGTCTCGGCACATGTAGCGAGGGTACTTCTTTGCCGCCCCTTACGTAGGTGTGTGGTCTGTCGTGACGAACATAATAAGGACTCATCGAAGGAGTGGCATCTGATTATGACAGCCACCGCAAGGCTTGATCCTCCTCAGCAGCCCTGCAGCTGCGAAATCAAACCGTGTCCAGCTGTCAAAGCCTGTCGAACGCTTTCAAACCTTGCACAGCGTGTCACGTGCCACATCACTTTCTGCTCCGCCTACTTGAAAAGTCAGACACTTGTCATGATCCGGCGACAAAAAGCAATTTTCCCAAGCGATTTTTGAAGAAAAAAATCGAATTACGCTATTGGTAGTTCAAAGAAGTCATCACCAACACCGGACAAAACCTGGGTCGTCTTTTGAACTGTGTTGCTGAAGCCTATTTGTCTCTGCAGTCGGGGTTTTAAAAGATGTTCAAACCAATGTCTCGCCTTCCGGCAAGATGCTGACAGAGCGTGATCCAAATCATTACAATACTGGTTTAACTTTGCCTGTGTGCCATATCCAAGAGTGTCACCAGATGGCGTTAGTGAGTTACTCAGAACTGGCGAGATGTCCTCACCATTAGCCGCTCTGCTTGAAATAGGGCATTGATACGTCCGTGGCAGAGGCACGGCTAAGGTGCTAAGGCAGACTACGACTACACCAGGTGACTTCTCAAATTGTAAATTTTTTAATTTAACAGCAATTTTGTCATTCTGCGGAAAATCGGAAGGAACTGTTGACTGCACCAAAAGCGCAGTTTTCGTTATGGTTACTACCGAATAAAACTAATTCATTACAACATTAGCTTTTACTGGGTACGAATTTGAGAGAACCAGTTCCCAAATGTAATGACATATAGTACCAGGCAGAGCCAAATCCTTGAAGAATATCCTCATCGCTCCGTTATTCCTTTCATTCTCCCCGCAGACAGAGGATGTTTTCACTCTCTGTAACGCGTGCAGCCAAGACGTCCATCTCCGCATGGCGCTGCCCTCACCGCAGCGGCATCTCCGCAGGACATGCGCACGTCCTGTGCACGTCCTGCGCACGTCCTGCGCACACGCTGCGCGACGCGTCACGATCCCATCCTCGCTAGCGTCTGGGCCGCCGCAGGGCGGACCACGAGCCGTCGGCCGGCCCTGACGCCGGCGGCGGCGCGTCGTCGGTGGCCAACTCACCTGAATTGACGGGCTGACGGCTGCTGCACGAGACGCGCTCACCACGATGTGGCGAGTGGTTGCCGACGCGGTCCGCCGCTGGATTAAATAGCGCCGCCGCGGGCCGCCGATGACACGGTGTCCGGCCATCCGCTGACCGCTGACCTTGTGGCCGGTCACGGAAAGTGAAATGGCCGGCCGGCGGGTCGGCGTCGGACGGTGGCCGACGCCGGGCCGCTCGCCGGCCACCGCAGCCACGGCCGGCCTCGTGAATACGCCGCCGCAGCTGCCGACAGGCCGCCGTGTCGCAGTGTCGCACCAGACGCACTGTCACTGTCAGACTGATGGTGCAGTGTCGTAGTGCCGCATCAGGTACACTGACACTATGAAACTGAGGTCATAGTGTCGCAGTGTCGCACCAGGCGCACTGTCACTGCCAGATTGAGGCTATAGTGTCGCAGTTTCGCACCAGGTGCAATGTCACTACCAGATTTAAGCCATAGTGTTGCAGTGTCGCACCAGGCGCACTGCCATTGCCAGGCTGAAGGCCGCAGTGTCACAGTGTTTCACTAGGCGCACTGCCATTGCCAGGCTGGAGAGACAGCGCGGACATGTCTGATATATTCGGAAACACGCAGATAGGTCCAGTGGAATCATCGCCGCCTGGTGCCGCTAATGTCCTACCTGGAGACCTATAACATCCTCCCCCGGACGTCGTCTGAACAGAGCGACACACTTGAACAGGTGATATCATCGCCGGCTGGTGCCGCTAATATCCTACCTGGAGACCGATAACATCCTCCCCGGACGTCGTCTGAACAGAGCGACACACCTGAACAGGTGATGTCATCGCCGCCTGGTGCCGCTAATGTCTTACCCTGGGGACCGAGAACATCCTCCCCGGACGTCGTCTGAGCTTTGTCTCACGCCAGCACCGAGTCGATAGGGTGAGCATGGAGAGCGAGACACGAAGGACTTGATGTGACGAGTGGACGTAGACGGGACAGCAAACGTGATCCATGTTATGCGAACAAGGAATACTAACCAGACCTGACAAGAGGAGTAAATGGGGGTGCATTGAACGTTGCATAACAGCAAAAGTATATCTTTCAATGTTTTGGATTATTACCTGCATGTTAAACATTTCTTCCTGGGTTCATTTTTGGCGAATCAACACCTTCAGTGAAGTTGACACTATATCGTAGGCTAGCAGCACTTGCAAGGCCATATATATATATATATATATATATATATATATATATATATATATATATATATATAAGTGGAATATACAATTTGACACCATGGGCCCAGCCACAGATTTGGATGGGATATGGGGATCGAAGGAGTTCCTCTAGTCGCCTTTGCTTTTGCAATGCAACGCCATAGGCGAAATGTTAAATTCAACGAAGTTTGGCGGGGACGCGTCCCCCCACCCGTCCCTCGCCTTGGCGAAGCCCATGTTTGGGATCTTGCATAAACCTGAATTAATGCGAGGAAAGAAAATGCACATCAGTATCAGCGTATGCATGGTAGAGGGATATTGCTTGATCAGAGATGTCTCCAGCAGATAATGGGCCATAAATACGCTAAAACTCGGGTATAAGAATTCGCTGTCAATATCGACGTCATGCACGAAGAAAAGACTAAGCTTTGATTGCACCACATTTGGTGTGGTAGGATGTCTACGGGAGGGGGGGGGAGGCATGGAGGAGGTCACGGCTTAATTACAGGCATTGACTGCATTAAAGAATATAAAATTCGGACAAGATGCACTGAACCACGATACTCGACTATAATGCCAAGGTTACCATTGTACATACAAACTAGTTGGTGCTGTGGTAGTGTTCCAAGTATTCCTGAGCATATGTTGACGCCTTCACTATCCCCATGAGAACACTACTGGGCACCCGCCAACCAACACATCAACCTCCGCGCCACAAAATCATGGAAATAAGCCTGCATCGGCGCCGTTACCAACCACTCCTCGATACATTGATTTTGACATTCCTGCATCGACACCCTATCCTTTACGTGGCAAAACCTATCTTCCTGAAATTCTGGAAGCTGCTCTGAATTGACCTTGTCGCCACTCTCCGGCGACACCCCGAGCACTGGTTCCTCCCATCCGTAAAAGAACTAGGGAGTTTATCAGGTCATCGGGAATTTCATTAGATCAAACCTCATCACCTGTTTCCACACAACTTCCTGGTGACGTCCTTGAATCAGTACCTCCACCACCCCGTGCAAAACCTGATAACGCCCGGAGGTGGAACTTTCCATACTTTTTGGGAAAAACCTGCCCTCCCTCCAAAATATCTTGCCGAGGCTCAACGTCGGAATCTGGAATCCAGCGTTGACTGGAAAGAATGCACGAAACCCCATTTTCCCCCGGCATCATTTTATACCAGTACCAGCACTGATAACGCCCCCGAGTCAGCACCACATCCTCCCATACACAAAATCGTGCAAACGCCCTCGAATCGGCTCCTCCAACTCACCGTCCAGACGTCCTTGGTGATGCCCATTAATTGGTGCTTCATCGGCACATTCATGACCCTCCTCCCCCTCCTCCGGGGGTTTTCAGTGAATTCACTCAATAGGCACATCCACCTCTTACCTGCACCCAAGGCCCTCCACCCCTCGCTTCGGTGCACAGTTGCACACGACTGGCTTTGCCCGCTATCAGCTGGCTCTGGCTGAGTTGCTGCCAGCGTACAGATGTGCGGATAATGCTTGATTTATTTGTCATGGCTTTGTCTATGAATAAAATGAACCTGTTAACAGCTTCATGAACAAATAATACAAGATATCCCCCACCTCTATGCTCAGTTGTGACTCCAAAGTTCAGCTGAAAAAAAATTCAGGGCACATTCCAAACGGCCTCCCTCGTGTGTGTGTGTGTGTGTGTGTGTGTGTGTGTGTGTGTGTGTGTGTGTGTGTGTGTGTGTGTGTGTGTGTGAGTTTTGCCAGCCTGCCACCGTGTGGTGATGTCGGCTGTTACCCTCACTCACTAAACAGGCATTTTTCCAGGCAGAACAGCAATACTTCCCAATAATCTGATCCACTCTCATTTTTATTAGGTGAAATTGATGTGCTTAGATAATTGTTTTCACAGACTCTGCATATTTCTGCTACATCACCCACAATTCTACCTAGCTAATACTTGTTTTTTTCTGGCCACAAAACACGCACAAGTTTCTGGTTGCTTTTACCATGAATCAGGTCCAGTTTTGATAATCTTTCGGTGGTGAATATGTTATCCTGCTGACATTAATTCTAGGTTAAAATATAAGATAGGTAGAATCAGAAATATTTGTATGCTGTTATGGACTTTTTAGCCACACATGTTGACAAAAAAGCAATGTACGTGCTTTTGTGCATTTTCTATCATTGTCTTACTTCCATTCACTCTAAATTTTAGTATGAACGAGTTGCATTCCGAACTTCCGAACTTGGTTGGCGCTGTGACTAAATCTGGAAGAAAACTGGAAATGTAGTTTGCTTTCTAGTTAGTGACAAAAGCGAAATGCAATACGGTTTCTCTTGTATCTATGTTACGTTTCATGACGTCGCAATAATCTGAAATTGTATTTAAGGCAAATGTACTACGCTGAAGAACGAAAGAATTTGCTCCAGAAATTTGTATATTTGGGGTTTACTTCAAGTCATATTCATCACAAAATATGTCGTTAAGCATGACAACGTTTTCATGTGTAGGGAAACAATGTTTCCCCTGCCAATCCTTGAAAACCGATCCTGCTGAGAAGGGGATCTTGCCACTGGTAACGGATGAAATAATTGCAGAATCGTGGCCGCACATGGAAGGATATATATCTTGAAATGCTAGCCCAGAGTATCCCTCGGAGTTTTACCAACAGCTTTGTTTTATGACCAGAACTCCATTGGGTGGGAATGAGTAGAAATTTTAGCGGGGTGGTGGATTTTATTGTGTGAGGTTCGCGAAACTGGTATTCTCGAGGCTAGCTCATTATTTGTTTGGGGTCAATCAGAACACCTCTCGGCACTGGTGCATGAGCGACGTATAATCAGTGCATATGATACGCCCCCTCCCTAAAAACAATAACCAACTAACTCGACATTCGTGCAATCTAGACCGATAAAGGTCCGATGTCAGCCTTCCGCTGAACAACAGCGGCGCTGGCCTTGGCTGAGATGATGCCTGCCTGCGGACTTCTGTCGTGTCCACGGCCGACCCTGGACCCCACTCGTTGGACTTCCGGCGAGCGGCCAGGCGATTATCAGTCCGCTGGCGTGCGACCACCACGGAGCGTCGTGCTGTACCTCTCAGAAAATGGTTCCCACCAATGTCATTTACACAGACGGGGTGCTACCGCCCGCGGCTCCGCCGGGTCGGGGGGAGAGATGACGTCAGCGGCCAGCTGCCAGGTCAGGTGCTGTCGAGTCAAGAGGCAGGGGTGATGCTGTCTGGGGGAGGGGAGGTGTACTTGGTTTTCAGGTGCTGTCTTTTGGCATGTGGATGCTGCTACCGGGCTATGGGACAGGACGGTGTGACGGTGCTATGGGACAGGTATGGGACGGTGCAATTTTGCGATTTTTCACTGAGTGGCACCTCGACAAAAGAACCCCCGATCCCAAGCTCTGGGAAAGGGCACTGCGCTTGCGTGAAAATGTAATTCTTAGCAGACTGTTGTGGTAAGAATGCCCGTTTCCACTCTTAGCACAGTAGTCAACGGTCATGGAGTACATCGAATTTAGGTTGAGGAAAATTCGGATAACCTAACTATTGAGGGCAACTTAGCCTGCTGAGGTCGTATCTAGGTCACCTGAGGGCACTTCGACTTACGAGAAAGGCACTCCCTTATATGCCTAAGCTCCGCCATGGCCGATCAGTGAGCAACCTGAGCTGCCAAAAAGACAGTGAGCGGTCGAAGGGGCATTCGAAGGCTTCGGAAGGGCACCATGCTCTCTCAATTTAGGATATTGTGACCTTTCAGGCGGACAATTGACCTGCAACGGGTGCATCTAAGTCTGCGTGAGACTTGTTGTTTTGCACTTCATCAGGGGCTCCTTGATTTACCAGTGGGGTGCCCTGACCTGCGAAAAGTTTGATTTTTATTCGGTGCCCCTAATGAACCAAAGGTGTAAGTGGCCTGGAGGCACTTGAGAGATACTGGAGGACACATTGTCCCCCAGCTTTTCCTATGAAAAATGTCCTGGGCAGGAGTGATGCGGTCAGGGTGGAGAGGTTGCAGGAAAAGGGGTATGGGTGCTACTTTCTGTGGCGGGAATGGTGTTGCGCGGGTCATGAGGGGGGGATGATTTTCATCTGGGATTAGGAGGGAGGGGCTGCTGAGTCGGTGGTGGAGTTCTTACTGCCTGAGGCGAGGACAGTGCTGGCAGGTCGGTGGACGTCGGAATGCGTATTCAGTCTTAGTGTGCAGAAGATTATGGTTCATTACAGTCATGCACACGATAAGCTGGAAGTCAACGTATGGTTGTTGGAGCATAGTCTGATGCTTCGAGGACATTTGGTTTTAATGTATCGTGCATAAACTGCATTACTGTAAGATTAACCGTTTTCACGAAGCTCTTAAATGCTTCTCTAGTAGAACACGTTTAGTAGGACACGCTTAGTAGGATACGCTTAGTTCAGCTTTGGCTAATTTCGGATTAGCAGCGTCAGGGGAAGGTAAGTCTGATAGGATTTTGGTAGGAGAATAACCATGGATGATGTACGCCTGGATGGGAAACTCCGCGTCGGCGCCTTTGATCTGCGCGTATCAGCGGCACCAACGTGCCACCTAGCGGAGGGTAAGCGGAAACGCGGCCAGTTTTAGACCGTGCGCCTATGGGAGTTCGTGGTACGCACTTCGTATTTGATTTCTTTCCAATTGATTCAGCCACCCAGGAGGATTGCATCTGCTTTTCGTGATACAGAATTGATCAAGAAACCTTACCATTCTTTCCTTATTGATATATTAGGCTCCGTTCCGAAGTTGTCGTGATGCGAAGTGAATGTATCTGTTTGAGGGAGCCCATTTCGCCGAAAGAGTCGGCTCACCGATGTTGATTTCTTAAAAGGATCGGAGGGGGCAAAGTATATGAAGGCAATAGGCACACCAAAATGAATGGGGGGGGGTCACATTCCATAGGCTTCCATGCTAAAAGTTGAAATTATTGCGGGTGGGGGGAAGCAAGCATTGAGGTTGCAGTTTCACCCTCAAAGAAAAGAATGAGTGGTTCTGCTTTCGCCCCCACCCTTCTTGCTCTCTAGATTTGTGGCTGATATTTTCCAGTGGAGTGGTTTGCACAACTGAATGGGAGAGTAAAGACTTCGGTGTACCCACCAATCCGCAAGGAGGATTGAGCGGAAGTTCCATGGAGGGTACAAGCCATACACCATGCCACTGACAGATTTATTATTTTTCCAAGGAGGCGTCATTTCTTCAGAGGGGCGGCTCTTGGTCCAGAACACTTGGATGGGGTACACTCCGATCTCCCAGAGGGGCACTATTTCTTTTTGTCTGAGGAGTGCCTCTCACCGAAAAAAATCACGGCGTGCGTTCGGATTCCCAGAGGACTGCCGTTCCCAGACCGAGGAGCGCGTTGCGCTGATAAATTCGAGGTAGGGGGTACACTGAAACCTCCAAGGGAGGCGTCCTTCGCGTCATAAGGGGCGCCTTTTTCGCTTCCTCCCCTTGGATCAGCCCTTGCATCATACCCTAGCTGGTAACGCTACTACCTCTCGCCGATTTGCTACCACTTGCCAGTCGTTCGACTCAGGGGTGTTGTTTTATGTACCTTTGAGGGGGAACTGCCACCTCAATGTTTGCTTAACCCACCACCGCAATTATTTCAACTTCTAACATGGGAGCTAATGGAATGTGCCCCCCCCCCCAATTAATTTTGGTCTGCCAATTGCCTTCATGTACTTTGCCCCGTCCAATCATCTCCAGATAAAGATAAAGATAGATAGATAAGAGATAAAGATTCAGGATAAAGATCATCAAGATATCAACATCGGTCGGGCGACCCTTGGGACGAGGTGGCTCCCTCTCACAAATGTCTTCACTTCGCACCATGACAACTTCTGAATGGAGCGTAATAAATCAATAAGGAAAGAACGGTAAGGTTCCTTGATCAATTCTGTATCATGAAAGGCTGATGCAATCCTCCTGGGATGGCTGAATCAATTGGAAAAAAATGCTGGTACGAAATGCGTACCATGAACTCCCATAGGCGCACGGCCTAAAACCGGCCGCGTTTCCGTGTTTTTACTCACCCTCCGCTTGGTGGGTTGGTGGGCTGATACGCAAACAGCTGTTGGTTTTCAATCCAGGCGTACATGATCCATGGAATAACTACAACCACGAAGTTTTTCGGACACATTGAGTAGGACATTTTCAGTAGGAAAGGAGAGACCGTAGCTGAACGTGTTAATTTTTATATTTGTGTCTGTAGTACCAGCGTTGCGAAAGATATTCTCCGACCAAATATCATCCTGCTCATCATCATCATCAGCAAAAACTGATCCCTGTATTATGCTCGATGCAGCCTTGACGAGGCCCGACAGATGGTACACATCTATTGGGCGGGACCCTTGTCGGCCGGCTGCCGCGCCTTCGGCCCCCGCCACCCACGGCGTCCTCCGGCACATTCGGCTCGGCAGTCCCACCGCCCATCAGGCACACAACTCAACACGGCAGACGGAGCGTCCTGTGTCCGGTGACTACATGTCGGCTCGGCGTCCACACACCCCGTCAGGAACACACGCGAACGGAGGTCCTGTGTCCGGTGACTACATGTCGGCTCGGCAGTCCACACACGCCCATCAGGGAACACACGGCGAGACGGAGCGTCCTGTGTCCGGTGACTACATGTCGGCTCGGCAGTCCACACACGCCCGTCAGGGAACACACGGCGAGACGGAGCGTCCTGTGTCCGGTGACTACATGTCGGCTCGGCAGTCCTTGTCCGGTGACTACATTCGCCCGGTCACACGCCCTCAGGAACACACGGCGAGACGGAGCGTCCTGTGTCCGGTGACTACATGTCGGCTCGGCGGTCCACACACGCCCGTCAGGGAACACACGGCGAGACGGAGCGTCCTGTTCCGGTGACTACATGTCGGCTCGATTACATGTCGGCTCGGCGGTCCACACACGCCCATCAGGAACACACCGAGACGGAGCGTCCTGTGTCCGGTGACTACATGGCTCGGCGGTCCCCCCACGCCCATCAGGCACACGGCAGACGGAGCGTCCTTTCCGGACACATGTCGGCTCGGCGGTCCACACACGCCCGTCAGGGAACACACGGCGAGACGGAGCGTCCTGTGTCCGGTGACCCCTCCCCCGCCCACACGGCGAGACGGAGCGTCCTGTGTCCGGTGACTACATGTCGGCTCGGCGGTCCACACACGCCCATCAGGAACACACGGCGAACGGCCCTCAACACACGGCGAGACGGAGCGTCCTGTGTCCGGTGACTACATGTCGGCTCGGCGGTCCACACACGCCCGTCAGGGAACACACGGCGAGACGGAGCGTCCTGTGTCCGGTGACTACATGTCGGCTCGGCAGTCCACACACGCCCATCAGGGAACACACGGCGAGACGGAGCGTCCTGTGTCCGGTGACTACATGTCGGCTCGGCAGTCCACACACGCCCATCAGGGAACACACGGCAGACGGAGCGTCCTGTGTCCGGTGACTACATGTCGGCTCGGCAGTCCACACACGCCCATCAGGGAACACACGGCGAGACCAACATCTGTGGCGGCCGTCCGGTCCCGGCTGCCTGTCGGCTCGGCCGTCCACACACGCCCGTCAGGGAACACACGGCGAGACGGAGCGTCCTGTGTCCGGTGACTACATGACATGGCGCGGTCGGTAGCACCTGCGGACCGCTGATGAGCCGATTGATGCAGTGCAATAACGGTGGACGGTGAAGGTGGTACGCCGGACCCGAACACACCGTCGGCAAGTGAGCCCGAGACCGCTACAGCTGTCGTGTTGGCGGTACTTCGCAGCGCCGCCTCGAAATGACGGGTGACCAGAGCTTCAGTCTGCTGAAGCGTCAGGTGACCAGAGCTTCAGTCAGCTGAGAATAGCTGGCCACGATGATGACGTCAACCCAGGCGACACCCTCCGACCGCGGTCCGGTCGAGCCACGGCATGCTGGCGCTCCAGCGGTGCACTCACGCCAGCCAGCACACCAACACACCTCGTCCTGCCGCCGCCACAGCTCGCCCTGCCGCCGCCACAGCTCGCCCTGCCGCCGCCACCCCGGCACCACGGCACCACGGTACCCAGCACCACGACACCACAGCACCACGGTACCACGACACCACAGCACCACGGTACCACGACACCACGGCACCACGGCACCACGGTACCACGGCACCACGGTACCACGATACCACGACACCACGGCACCACGGTACCCAGCACCACGACACCACGGCACCACGGTACCACGGCACCACGGTACCCAGCACCACGACACCACGGTACTACAGTGCCCCAGCACCACGGCACTACGACACCACGGCACCACGGTACCACGACACCACGGCACCACGGCACCACGGCACCACGACACCACGGCACCACGGCACCACGGCACCACGGCACCACGGCACCACGGTACCACGGCACCACGACACCACGGCACCACGGTACCACGACACCACGGCACCACGACACCACGACACCACGGCACCACGGTACCACGACACCACGGCACCACGACACCACGGCACCACGGCACCACGGCACCACGGCACCACGGCACCACGACACCACGGCACCACGGTACCACGGCACCACGGTACCACGGCACCACGGCACCACGACACCACGGCACCACGACACCACGACACCACGGCACCACGGCACCACGACACCACGGCACCACGGCACCACGGCACCACGGCACCACGGCAACACGGCATTACAGTACCCCAGCACCACAGCACTACGACACCACGGCACCACGACACCACGGTACCAAGGCACCACGGTACCACGGCATCACGGTACCCAGCACCACGGCACCACGGCACCACGACACCACAACACCACGGCACTACGGCTGGTGCCGACGGCCACGGCCGGCCAACATCCTCGTTTCCTCGTCCGGCCAACAACACTGATCCCGAAGTTCTCCAGACCCCGCTAACCAGCCAGGGGAGTTATCAGCAGAGACGGCTGACGCGGCGGAGCCACTGACAGACCTGCCGCTGCCATCTCGTGTGTGGACCTCGTCGGCCGTGTGCGATAATGACTTCGAGGTAGTGAAAAGCGCCGTCTCGGCATACTTTGACCCCACTCTGCCACTGGCGCTCCGAACCGACGCTGCTCGCCGGAAATGGTTGGGACACGCTCTCGTGTTACACCATGCAGACGTGTGGAAGCTCTTCCAGTGCGGGTCCTGCTTCCTCACAGACTCTGAGTCCCGGTATGCAGCAGTGGAGTCGGAGCGCTCGGCGAGCACCTGGAGCACGCAGAAGTGTCACGCACACCTGGCCGGCCTGCCGACCTTCAGCGTCGTCACCACCGGCAGCTGATCCCACTTAACAGCAGAAGGCCAGGGGACGTCGAGACCCCGGCGCGTGTCCTGCGCTCCGTAGGAAGAGCTTCCTACGGAGCGCAAGACCAGCTCTGGTACCGTGCGCGTTTATCGCCGTCTGGCGAGCCGGTGAACAGCACGCGACATCAGATGCGCTGTTCCTCGCACCTGTTGACCAGCCCACGAAGGACGGCGAGGAGACGGAGAAGGACATCGCTCACCGGGTGCGCAGTGCCGTCCATGACTGAGCTACAATGTGGGGAGATGATCCTGCATACGCCGACATAACGCTGGTCAAAGCGCGTGTCGCAACACGCACGGATAACGAATACCAGGACCTGTTTGAGGTCACACTGGCCGGATTTTCGACTCACAAGGCGGACGTTGATGAGGCCGTCCGTCCATGCTGGGGGCGGGGGGGGGGTGGCAGCCTCACCTGTGACAGGGCAGAGCTTCCTGTGTACAGCCAACGTCTGATAATACCTCGCGCGATCTGATAATACCGCGCGACCTGCGACGGCAGATCCGCCATGGCACAGCCTCCAAGCGGGACATCAAGGCTTGGCAATGCCAGAAGAGAAGCGAGACAAACAGAAGGCTCGGGGTAGATCAGGGCGTAACTAATGTCGCCTACACCTGCACACAGCGTCGGAAGTGACAGCCAGTCAGCTATCCGAACCCACGCGGCCAGCCCCTACCCTGTCGCGGAGCTTCGAGTTCTTCTTCGCGGATCGCTTTGAACGTGCGGGCCGGGCCTGTATGGTGCACACCGACCGTCTGTCGGGTTGTCTCATCGTGAGTGACTGTTGGTGCAAGGTCACCGCCAACTCATTTGTCCGAGAGCTGCGCCGCATCTTCTCCACCACCGGCGTACCCATTACCCCGCGAATCAATAGTGGTCCACAGTTCGCTATTCGGCACACGCGCGAGTCCTTGTCCACCAACCACCACCACCACTACCACCATCCTATCCACCACCACCATACACCACACTATCCACAGGGAAATGGCCACGATGAGGCAGCTGCCAAGGTCGTAAAACGACTCGTCTACAAAAAAAATACACACTGCATACGACGACATGGACACAGACGAGTTCGCCAGGGGCTTGCCGGAGGCCCTGACCTTAGCGCCCCCGGTGCCGATGGCCGCTCGCCAGCTCAAGTGATGTTTGGGCACCCGGTCTGGTCAGCCGTGCCGGCCCACCCCCACCATATGCACCTCCGACTGAATGGCAAACAGCAACCGACGAAGCTGACACCAAGGCCGTATCCATGCAGCAGAGCGTCTAAGAACGATGCGACCGAGCCACCGTTCCCCTGCCGACTGTCTGCATCGGTGCGCACGTGCTCATTCAGAACCGGCCCACTGGCCTGGGGGTCGGGCTGGCGTGGCTGTTGGAGCTGGCGCGCGCCGTGATTATCTTGCTGGGCTTCAGAGTGAGTGCTGGCTGTGGCGTAACAGGCGGTTCGTCGGGCCTGCACGGCCCATGACACCTATCGCGGGTGCAGCCGGGCGTGAATAGCGGGTCACTCGGCCCGAGAGCCAACAGCGGAGTATTTACTTCGGCTCCGACCGCTGCTGGTTGTAAAGCTGTCAGGTTTGCAGAGCCGGTGGCCATTTCCAGCGTCCTCGGCCGCAGCCAGCGACGGCGACGATAACGGGAATGCATAATATGCTGCAAAAAAACTTGACCGAAATTATGGGTGCTCCGTCCTTGGAGGAATGGGAGCATCGTTCGGTTACCATCCGCCGAACCTGACTCTCGATATGGGAGCATCGTTCGGTTACCGTCCCCCGAACTGACTCTCGATATGGGAGCATATGCTGACTCTCAAGCTGACTCTCGATATGGGAGCATCGTTCGGTTACCGTACCCCGAACCTGACGCTCGATTCTACACCTCTGCTGAGGAGGCGTCACCGAAAATGAAAACAACACCTTCAAAAAATAAATACCTGTCGGACACTGTGTTCAGTGTCCCAGGTTATGATAATTTGCAAAGTTCTTCTTGGCGAGTTTTAGACGGGACACAGCCGAACATCGAGGGCGGGGTGGCGATTTCACTAGCATTGTCCTCAGTCATTCATTCCGCATATGTACGTTCTCGGACGGGATTGTACGACTTCTCAATATTGAGATGAGTCCAGCCGAGTACATACAAATTGTTAAATCTTGTTCAATTGTTGGTCGGGTCGTGACTTCGCTGTGACGAGGTGGACGGGCGTATAGCTTTCTATGAGTACTTTTGGTGTGCCCCCCCCCCCAACCACAATATGTTCTTGAGATTCAGCATGGGCCCATGGGCGGTAACCGGAAATAGTGGTATCAAATACGACTTTTTTACCCCCTCTAATCATTTAGAAAAAAAACTTTTCTTGTCGTGATGGGTGCACTCGGGCCCTCAAGAGTTAGAATGCTTCTGCACCCCCACCCACCCAATAAATTGGGTGCGCTCGAACGCTCCCATACCCAATGGCTCCCACGCTATTATGAAGCTGGCAGATACCGTCACCGGAGGCAAGCTGGATCAGTTATTAAACATCCGTCATCCGAATTGGTGCGAATTCCCGTAGCGTAGTCGCGTAGCGTAGTCGCGACTCATCAACGTGTAACCACATCTGAAGAAAAAAATTCCGCACCTCACGATAGGAGCAAGGCAGGGCAAATGCACGAGGGACAATGTGACATGTGGCAAAAATAATTAACATAACGTCTATAGACCCAGACACACTGATACACTACTGACAACGTTTGTGTTATTCAGCAGCTGCTGTTTAGCTCTTGAATTCCAAACTACATTCCAAAAGTAATTTGTGGATGATTACCAGCGCAATCGTACACAAGTTTAGTCTCAGTCAACTGTCGTCGATTGTGGCGCACTTGTGATTCAGTATGCAGGAAGTTGCGCTGTGCCACCATCGAAGTGAGCGTGTTCTCTGTAAGAGACCGGTGTCTTCAGAAAGTTGAGCCGTGCGACCGTCTAAGTGAACGTGCTCGCTGGAAGCGGAAGCGAATGCCTGCTGAAGTTAAGTCCGTCCCAGCTGCGCCGACCTGTGCCGAACCAGTTGACGAGATTGCGTCGCTCTGCAACGTTGCAAGGTGCACTGGTCGCGAGGGAGGAGTAACAATCTCACCGCATTGCATATGCAGATGTTCGGCTCCCCGCGAAGCCATCAGTCTTAAGCTGAACAGATGCATCGCTTGACCGACCTCAAGCCACCGCCAGACGATTGCTCAACAGGGGGTCGCGGTCAACTGGTGTGGCTAAGCATCGCACCGCTCTGGTGGCGAGCTGATAAATTCTGGTCTCATTCCGAGGCTGTCTGATGTCACACCGAGCCAGTCCGGTGTCATCTGGAGCCACTTGTCACACCGAGCCAGTCCGGTGTCATCTGGAGCCACTTGTCACACCGAGCCAGTCCGGTGTCATCTGGAGCCACTTGTCACACCGAGCCAGTCCGGTGTCATCTGGAGCCACTTGTCACACCGAGCCAGTCCGGTGTCATCTGGAGCCACTTGTCACACCGAGCCAGTCCGGTGTCATCTGGAGCCACTTGTCACACCGAGCCAGTCCGGTGTCATCTGGAGCCACTTGTCACACCGAGCCAGTCCAGTGTCATCTGGAGCCACTTGTCACACCGAGCCAGTCCAGTGTCATCTGGAGCCACTTGTCACACCGAGCCAGTCCAGTGTCATCTGGAGCCACTTGTCACACCGAGCCAGTCCAGTGTCATCTGGAGCCATACAAGTCATCTGGAGCCACTTGTCACACCGAGCCAGTCCAGTGTCATCTGGAGCCACTTGTCACACCGAGCCAGTCCAGTGTCATCTGGAGCCACTTGTCACACCGAGCCAGTCGCACTGGCACTTGTCACACCGAGCCAGTCCGGTGTCATCAAAACCATTTTTCCACCGAGCCAGTCCAGTGTCATCTGGAGCCACTTGTCACACCGAGCCAGTCCAGTGTCATCTGGAGCCACTTGTCACACCGAGCCAGTCCAGTGTCATCTGGAGGCACTTGTCACACCGAGCCAGTCCAGTGTCATCTGGAGCCACTTGTCACACCGAGCCAGTCCAGTGTCATCTGGAGCCACTTGTCACACCGAGCCAGTCCGGTGTCATCTGGAGCCACTTGTCACACCGAGCCAGTCCAGTGTCATCTGGAGCCACTTGTCACACCGAGCCAGTCCAGTGTCATCTGGAGCCACTTGTCACACCGAGCCAGTCCAGTGTCATCTGGAGCCACTTGTCACACCGAGCCAGTCCAGTGTCATCTGGAGCCACTTGTCACACCGAGCCAGTCCAGTGTCATCTGGAGCCACTTGTCACACCGAGCCAGTCCAGTGTCATCTGGAGCCACTTGTCACACACGAGCCAGTCCAGTGTCATCTGGAGCCACTTGTCACACCGAGCCAGTCCAGTGTCATCTGGAGCCACTTGTCACACCGAGCCAGTCCGGTGTCATCTGACCAGCCACTTGTCACACTAGCGAGCCAGTCGGTGTCATCTGGAGCCACTTGTCACACCGAGCCAGTCCAGTGTCATCTGGAGCCACTTGTCACACCGAGCCAGTCCAGTGTCATCTGGAGCCACTTGTCACACCGAGCCAGTCCAGTGTCATCTGGAGCCACTTGTCACACCGAGCCAGTCCAGTGTCATCTGGAGCCACTTGTCACACCGAGCCAGTCCAGTGTCATCTGGAGCCACTTGTCACACCGAGCCAGTCCAGTGTCATCTGGAGCCACTTGTCACACCGAGCCAGTCCGGTGTCATCTGGAGCCACTTGTCACACCGAGCCAGTCCAGTGTCATCTGGAGCCACTTGTCACACCGAGCCAGTCCAGTGTCATCTGGAGCCACTTGTCACACCGAGCCAGTCCGGTGTCATCTGGAGCCACTTGTCACACCGAGCCAGTCCAGTGTCATCTGGAGCCACTTGTCACACCGAGCCAGTCCAGTGTCATCTGGAGCCACTTGTCACACCGAGCCAGTCCAGTGTCATCTGGAGCCACTTGTCACACCGTGCCAGTCCGGTGTCATCTGGAGCCACTTGTCACACCGAGCCAGTCCAGTGTCATCTGGAGCCACTTGTCACACCGAGCCAGTCCAGTGTCATCTGGAGCCACTTGTCACACCGAGCCAGTCCGGTGTCATCTGGAGCCACTTGTCACACCGAGCCAGTCCAGTGTCATCTGGAGCCACTTGTCACACCGAGCCAGTCCAGTGTCATCTGGAGCCACTTGTCACACCGAGCCAGTCCAGTGTCATCTGGAGCCACTTGTCACACCGAGCCAGTCCAGTGTCATCTGGAGCCACTTGTCACACCGAGCCAGTCCAGTGTCATCTGGAGGCACTTGTCACACCGAGCCAGTCCAGTGTCATATAGAGCCACTCGGAGAGACATTCTTAAACACCGAGCCAGTCCAGTGTCATCTGGAGCCACTCGGAGAGACATTCCTAAACACCGAGCCAGTCCAGTGTCATCTGGAGCCACTCGGAGAGATATTCTTAATTTTTAATTAATTTTAGTTTTCGATGAAAAGTGGTAGGAACGCCTGCCGCAACTGCTGTGATTCCCATGGTACCCTTGGATTTCCCCATCGAAAATACTTTTCTTACAGTCATGTCGGCCCTGAAACATTACCAATCATCATTTTCGGCCTTCTCAGCCGGCTCATGATGTCATATCGAGCCGGTCTGATGTATTGAGCCGATCCGATGTCATATTGAGACGGCCTGACACTATATGGAGCCGTCTGATGTCATACTGAACCGGTCTGGTGTCATCTTGATCCTGCCTGATGGCATATTGGGCTGGACCGATGCGGCATTGAATTGGACTGATGTCACATCGAGTCGATCTGATGTCATATTGAGCCGGTTTGCTGTCATGTTGAGCCGGTCTGATGTCATTTTTGAGACGGTCTGATGTCGTATTGAACCGGTATGATGCCATGTTATATCGACCTGATGTCATATTCAGCCGGTGTGTGGCTGGCGATGTGATCGGGTCCTGGCAGGTCAGCATGTAAATCTGCAGTAGACTCCGACTCTCCGCTCCCTCCCATCCCCCATCACATCTCCACCACTCCACAGTCGCTGGCGATGTGATGGGGTGCTGGCGCACCAACACGTGCAGTCTGCATTCCACTCGGTCTCTCTGCTTCCTCATATTCTCCGCCGCATCGCCACCGCGACACAATCGCTTGCCTAGTGCAGACCGTGTTTGACAGATTCCATGCAGATTGCTTCGGCTTGACATGCAAGCGACGGTCTCATCCTTGAACATTATGATTTTGATCAGGCTTGAGAGCAGGACCGCCTTCACAACGGGTCGCACGTGAGGTGCATGGATTTAGTCGTGTGTTGACAATATCTGAAGCATTGCTACATGTTGTGTCTGTCAGGGAGCTGCCCATCTGCCTTTGCTTGTCTGGCCGTCTTTTGTCTGCTGAGGAAATAGTTTGTCAGCAGGCTGTTGTTTGCCAAATGCTATGACGGATGAGGTATGGTGATCGATGCCAAACAGCAGTGGTCAGTGATTGATTGGCTGATTGTCTGCACATGCCACGATGATGATTGCCACCTTCAGTACAGATTAATTCGGAAGAATGTGAAAAGAAGACGCAACTGAAGATCACTATTGTCGCGCCGCTTGCCCGACTTCCACTTGACCTTCACCCAATGTGACCTGCAAGTAGACTGCGGCTGAGCTGATCTGCGCTGCGCCTGGCTCATGCCCCTACCTGAACTGCATCTGGCCTAATCTGACTCAATTCGATTTGTTTTCATCGGCATGATCCTACCAAGCATGGCTTAAGCTGAACTTGTGTGAAATTAGCCGGGTAGCTAAATTCCATTTAAACACACGGTTGTAGGTGTAGTTGTGCCGGCCTCCTCTCCACCCACTCCGCCGCCAGCCAATGACCGCTGACAAGCGAGCGAGCAGCGCGCTCGAGGTACCTGGTTGTGGCTTGCTGTACCAACTCAGCCTTTGTGGTGCCGGAAGCGAAGCCACCTCCCCAAGATATCGTTTTCTGGTCGACAGGTCTAATGACAGGTCCTAACAGATGCTCTTTATCGTCTTTGTGAACAGCATTGGGATAGGGCTGAGACATGGGGTGCTGCGGTCTGCTAACGACATCAAACTGGTAGAAATGGCATACATATGGGAAAGTGGTAAGTCTAGCACTATTCAGCTGGAGTTGGCACGTGTACCGGATGGCCTCTCACGAAGCATAAAATGGAGGGGGAAGCGATCCTGCACTGGATCACGATCTTCCGTAGACGCCCTCGCGGCACTACACAATACCACGCATCCCACGCTCCACGCCATCCGACACCTCTACAATGACAACCACGCACACCTTCAGCTCACCCTGCTCTGGATCCCTGGTCATAGGGGTATCCAGGGAAACGAAAGGGTAGATGGTCTCGCCCGCGCGGCGATCGACCTCCCCGCTAACAATGGAGCTCCGGTGCCCCCGGGATCTTCTATCCCTCACAAATAATTTATTTACAAAATATATTCAGGACTGCTGGTCACACAACACCACACACCTACACGATATCAAGCCCACACTCTCCAGGTGGCCCTCCTCCAACCAGCACACCCGTCTGAACGAGGTGACACTCGCCAGACTTCGCCTCGGACACACACAATTGACACACGATTATATTTTTCATCAACCACACCGCCTTCCACTTCGTAGCACATGTCACGTACGCCTTACTGTCACCCATATCTTTCCTAACTGTCCAGCATATGCTCCTCACCGTCGCGATATCATCCAGTATTTCACCAACATCCATTCACAACTGCCCTTTCGCTTCGAGCTCTCCTCGGGAATGAGCACCCGGCACTCCTCGAGTTACTTTTCCGCTTTCTACAAGACACCAAACTCTCCGAACTGATCTAAAGCCTCCGTTGCATTTACCTGATCCAAGCAAGTATGATGTGAAGTTAAAAGTTATATGACACGCGCTACACTCCTCACTGGCTGTATGACTCCGCTCCACACCTCTTCCTCTCCGACGTCGCGAAACACATACATATAGGTTATCTCACACTAGGTAGACAGGAACTGATCCAATTTGGCCAAAAAGGACGGATTTCCTTTTAAATTGCGCTTGGTCTTTTACCTACTAGTTTTCCAAGCAGCTTGGTTTTTCCATTTTTTAGGGGTTTCCAAGCTTTAACTTAACATACACCGACACATACAAGGTCGGGCCTGAATCCCACGACTCGCTCTGGGTGACAGGCCTCTGCTTCGCTTCGCTTCAGGTCTCAGGTGGGCAGTGGAGCCTCTCCGTAGGCTGTGAAGTTGTCCACCCTCAAAATGTCGTTCCATTGTTATGATTGTATGTATGTATGTATGTCTGAACATGTACCTGTTCACCATGTATGTATCCTCCCTCTACGCCATGTGTCTTGTTTGACGGCGTCTCTCCTTTCTTGCCTAATTGATATAACCGGATGTCACATAAGCCGAATTAACGTAATTCCTTCTTTAACGTAACAATATCTAGCAGATGGCACTTTGCCTCAGCTAAAGATTTGGGGGGAAAAAAGAAAAATAGATCCCCCCACCCCTCCCTCTTTCTTATACCTCGGAAAATATTAAAACTAAAAACGAAACATTTGGAGGGAAGATTACGGATGTAGTTGTCTCCCTGCAGTGCGAATCTTACGATCCTCGATCGATGCCTCCAGGGTCAAATTAGGGCAAACGATGGGCCGCGACACGGCGCCGACCCTGGCGGCGGCCGGCCGGCGGTCGGTGGGTCGACTTTGCATCGCCGCAGTTCCTAAATTTACTAAAGGATGTACAAAAGTCGCTTTGCATGCGATGCGCTTGTCACTTTGCAACAACGTCCCCAGGTTTCACTGCACTATTGGAGGCGCAGCCAGGTGGCCGGGGGCCCGCCCCCTCCCACTTAGTCACCAAAAATACACTAGATCAAGCAAGAAATGTTGTGATCTTCGCCACGCAAAAGCCTTAGCTTTTTGCGTGCTAAGCTCACTGAAAGCTGTCCCTGATACACTACATTTTTGGTCGGCCCACGCCCTTAGGAAATCCTGGCTGCGTCACTGTACACTATCCCTGCCCGTTTATGAGACATCTTCGAAAACAGGATGGGTGGACGGATTTCGCTCCCCTTTCGGTGTGCGTGTTAATGTAATTGATAGCGAGTTGAGATTGTATTCTGGTAGTTCTGTGATCAATCTAGAGGATGGTGGACGTGCTTACCGATGCACTTAGTGGCGCAATTTGGTGAATGTATTAGACCTGGGGTTGTTTCAGCTGTTGAATATTCATGCGTGTTCTCAAAACATGCATGAACAGACTCAACAGTGTTCATGCATGTTTAGAGAAGCCTTGCTATAGAAACACTAATGTCAATGTTTCCTTGGCTGAAAGTGTTTTAATTTATATACTACGACACAAGAGAAGCGACGTCATCTACACTTCTAACCAAAAACGTTTGAATTATACCGGTTCTGTGGATTTGGCATCGCTGTAGGCCCACATTCAGGGAGGAGCTGACGAATTTTTGTCTCAAAACTAAGAGAACATTTATTAATGCTTTCTCTGTTTTTCTAAGGGGGAGCTTGATTTAGCATCGATCATGCTTCCCTTGGGACTACCTTTCCGGTGGAAATACATGTTCCATTAAAAATAGTTTCAATAGGCAACTACCACAATAGAATCACCACGTATGTCGCAAGGCGTTTTATTTGAATTACGATTTTATGAACTGCAGTATTTCTGAAGCATATTTCAGAAGACATTGCACCATTTCTCTGCACTTCGCGTTGCTGTGACAGCCGGCGCTCCACCGTTCAGTCGCCAATCAGTTTCCTCGTTACAAACAAGCAACAGCACAATTCGAGGGAGCCTTCTTCTAGCCAGGAGGGAAAAGATCATTAGATTGGTACGCCTGGCATTCAGCCGCTGAAGGTCACCAAGAGCGTATCGATGATATCTGGGCTACAGGTGGTACATTTTATTCGGCACGGAGTGGCATGGCAGAGTAGTGACATATATGAATGGGGAGGGCAGGGGGCGGGGAGCGATATGTTATTCTCCTGCTTCACAAAAGCTATGGATGATAAGTGTCCCAGTTTATGTCACAAGTCCCTCTCGGCGAATTGACCCAGGCTCGGCCAACCACGTCCTACATGTTGATCGACCGCATGTTACATGGCGGAGGAACAGCACCCGGCTATATGGCGGAAATGTCCACGACAGTGCCGGCCAGCCGACGGCGACGGAACCAGAACATACTGCCGGCGCGGGAGCCTGGGGCTCCTGGAGAATGACTTCAGCTCGCGTGGTGAATGGCGCCAGCGTTCCGAGGCGATCGAATGCTGCGACACCTGGCTCAGGGTTCCCCTCTTGGTGTATGGCTTGTCTGTCTTCGAGATTTTGAATATGAACATGCAGTCGCCGGAGCCCCAGTGAACGCCCAATGCTTTTTTTTCTCTTTTTTTCCTTTTTTCAATAAATTTAATCCGAGTTCTTGCTGGGGTGGCTTTATGAACCAGGGTCCTATTGTTAAGCAGAGCTTGTTGCGTGAACCCTGGCCCCACCACCCGATCCATGAATTCCAGTTCAACAGCAGAATTTTTACCGAAAGTTTAACGTGCCGTCAATGCACCGACACGGCCGCCCGGTAGCTCGTCCCTAGCCTTATCGGGCCAGCTGCCAACTGACTCTCCCAGCCGGGGGCTAAATGCGAGCGCGCGAAGCGACTCGAACCCTGTCTTGCCAGGACGAGGGAGACTAGTGCAGGCCAGCGCTCTAACCAACTGAGCTACTGAGCTTTCGACTCGTCTGTCGTTCAGGTCGATGTCTTGTGTCACGGAAGCATTTTCGGTCTGTATGTGCAGTGTCACCCACTTGGCTACGTTGAATCCGCCCCTCTCCAACAGCGCTGTGAGCGAATCTTGCATCTCGTCAGCTTCTTCAGCAGATTCCAGCGAGTTCAAGTAGTCGTCCACACAGAAGCTGCTATGCACGGCTTCAGCAGCCTCTGGGAAGTCTAGAATGTGATCTCTGGCACACCTTTTGAGTGCGTAGTTCACGGAACATGAAGACGAAGTAGCTCCAAAGACACGCACTTGCATTTGGTACGTGTCAGGATCCTTTTCGCGATCTTCGCCATGCTACAGGAAGCTTAGCGCCGGCTGATCGGCTTCCGGGACTCGCACTTGGTGGTACATGGCTTGGATGTCAGCAGATATAGGGCACGGTCTCTGACGAAATCGCGGGACACAGATCAGGCTGTTGGCCAGGTCCGGACGCGTCATCAGCTCGTTGTTCAGAGACGTTCCACCAAACAGGGCGGCAGCATCGAAAACTACACGTACCTTGCCTGGCTTCTTCGGACTGATGACGCCATGGTGTGGCAGATACCATCGTTTCCCATTCTCTTCTTGGTTGCATGGCGACACCTGCTTGGCGTAGCCGTCACGTATGTAGCTCTCTATAGTGTCCGTTTAGGCGCGCGCTAGTCCGTGGTCTCGATCCAGCTTCCGCTCCGTGTGCCGCAGACGGGTCAAAATGGCGGTCCGGTTGTTGGGGAGCTTCAGATCGGGGCACTTCCACGGGAGGCCTGTCTTGCATTGGCCGTCGTTCACCAGTGTTGTTGCGTCCGGGATCGCTAGTGCACGGGCGTCCTCTCTGGACCTTCACGTCGGCCCTGTGTATTTCATACCAAACGATTCGGTCGTCCAGAACTCTTTCACTTGCTCCTGCAGACAGCTGTCTTCGGTGGGCCCACTGATGTGACTGGCACATAGGGACGCTCTGTCCGTCGCCGCTCGGTCCACGCCCGACAGCTGGCCAGTCACGACCCAGCCGAGCTGCGTGCGCACCGCATAGGGGCTGCCGGCGGGACCTCTCCGTACCTCTGTCGGCACGATAAGATCCTCGAAGTCAGCGCCCAACATCAGGCTGACGCTTTGCGAGCTGTTTTCCTGCAGGTCGAGATCTGCCAGATGCGACCACGTTCTCTTTTCGGCCGGCCAGTTCACGCCCTGTCCGGTGACGTTCAGCACTGGTGTTGTCTGAGCGCCGGTCACGGCGAAGTTCCCCTGACGTCAGCGAACTGACGTCGAATCTGACACGGCGCGACTGTCTGGTCTCTGCGTCGACAGTTGTGATCGACATACTGGCGAGTTGCTCACAGTTTTCTAGTGGGTGTCCGCTGCCGCAATAACGCACCGCCCACACGCGGCCCCGTCCGTCCAGACGACGGCGGCAGCAGCGGGCCAGACACCAGCTGGCTTGGGTGATTTATTGAAGGGACCGGCGGTCTCGCGTAGCCGAGGGTCTCGTCTGGGCTCCGCCGTCGGCCGGCTCGGCGTCCCACAGCCGTCGCCGGCGACGGCGCGGGCCGCGGCCACCTGCCGCTTCAGTCAGGCGTCAAGTCGGTCATGGCCGGCTGTCTGATAGGGTGAATGGTGAGACGTATTCGCCGCATTTCCACGCGACTGGCAGCGGAGGCTTGGCCACGATGTCTGTCACGTTAGTGGTGGCGGCGAGATCAGCGTCGCACCGCTGTGGCATCAATACATTCACTGCTGCGCGCAATGTGTGAGACAACTCGGTCCGTGAGCGGATGTCATTTCCTCGCACGGGCGGTAGCTCTTTTACGCTGGACAAGCTAGCGCGGATCACCGCTGCAGGATCACCAAACTGTTCCTGTGGCTCGCGTAGGGCCACTCTGTATAGTTCGCCATCACCTAACAGTGCACTCACCTCGCGAGGCAACTGGCCTGCAGGTAGGTCAGCCGCTCCGCGTTGGACAGCTCCTGCCGATGGTGCGCCAACGATTTGAGAAAAAAAAAGTGACAATCATCTGATCCATTCGAGAGGGTCGCCATCGAATATTTCCAGCTTGAGCTTCGGCAGTTGGCAGGACGCCGGTGACGGCGCGCTATTGCGGTACTGCCACCGATCTGTCACGTGCATCTGGTCCAGGTGATCGATCCACGATCCCGGGTGATGGACCGGCGGCCTCGGATCGCTGGGAAGGCGGCCCTGAGCGGACTGGCTTACCCAGCGCTCGGTACGGTCAGACGGGACAGCTACTGGCAGCCGGGCTGGCGTGTCAGAGCTGACTGGTCTGGGCTGGTGTCGGTCTGCTGTCGGCTGCTGGCCGGCGGTGGGCGGCTGCACACTTCGCCCACCGGCCGTGGAGTCGCGCTGTGACACAGGCTTGGCGCCGTCACTGGCTTCTCCACCCTCGAGTTCTGCATCGAACTGTGCCTGCAGTTCGCACTGCTCTAGCTGGGCTTCGGCCTCCGCTATCTTGTGCCGCCTCTCCAGCTCATGTTTCTACCGCTCCAGGTGTTGCTCCAGTTCCTGTCTTTCTCGATCCCGGTCACAGGATTGTTGCGTCTGCACCAGCAGCAGGCGGGCCATGCCGACTCTCTGTTTGCTCGCTTCGCTCTTTGTAGAGCCGGAGGCAACGCTCCTCGTTCTCAGAGATCGCTCACTCATAGCTTTCAGTTCATGGTCACTCAGTTTCACGTTCTTCCGACTTAAATTCACAGTTCACTGTCCACATTTATTTCCGGCCCGGAGGACCATTTTGTTCGGGGTTTTCGTCAGAAAAGTCATCTCGGCACTGCACGTTTGTATTTCCCCGCTTCGAGTCGACAACTGGCCGTTCTGGCCAGGAAACTGGTGCGCACGCCCCCCAAGTGTCATGCTCGACTGTCGGCACGAGAGCGTGGGACGCCAGCAGGACACATAACTCACCGAGCAGCGCGCTCGAGGGTGGGTGAGGGGGGGGGACAAACGACAGGGCCACGTTTGTAGAAATGCTCAATTCTTAAACCAAAATCAGTTTGTCTGGAACACTGGGTGTTCGAATGTAAAAGTGAAGCCTTAATATACGCACTGAGCTTAAGAAACTGTATTATACGTGGTGAGTTTTAAAAACTATCAACGAGTTTTTTCTACAATTTTCACTGCAGTGGAAAAATTGAGATGGGTCACTTGTCAGTTGGGTTGGCGGCAACTTTTCCCTTTGGCATCTGTACGACAATCCTTGCCCATTGGCTCGATATAATACCATGGTCATTGTGCCAAAGCCACTGCCTTTGGTTTCTGAGAGAAGGAAGCGTCCTTGCTGTCCAGCTTGTCCGTGTCGAGCTGACAAGTCGTCAGCGAGTGCCGGGTCTTCCCGTCCGGTACATGCGCGTCTGCGCAGTTCTCGCTGTACTGTCTGTTTCTGTTTCTGTTCTGTTTGGTGATTTCTGTTCAGCTCATCTTCCATGTTCCATGTTGTTTCCATGGTCCATGTCCATGTTCCATGCTCCATCTTCCATGTAGGCATGTTCTTCCAGATTTTCGTCCTTTCCAAACTGCATCCAACTATTGCGCATCTCGCTTAGATTCTCGCGACTGCACCGGAAGAAACTCAGCACCAAATCGACTTGTCTTTGATTTATATTGGTCTTTCATTTGTGGGTTGGATTAAAGGAGATGGCTGATCTTCTCCAGGTCCGGCACTGCGATTCTTTGATTATGCTAGACATTCATGGGTGTAAAATGTCTACCAAAATTGCAAAATGTCTAAAGCTTAGCAACGAAGTAAACCAGAAGACATCAAATCCAGAAATGTCGCCCATGAAGAAGCACATTTTGTTCAAACTACTGTGATATTAATTGATTCCTCGTGCTGCCTCGTATACTGGTAAGACAGCGGACAACAGTCGCTTGCAAATAGCATCAATGGTTGGTTAAAGTTGAACAGTAAATATCGCGTGATCAAAGTGCGCAACAGGAGTGGAATGTTGACCGCTCTTCAACATGGCCGACTTAAACAAGAGTATCTTATCCATGCAACAATGCAGAATGCAAACATGCTTCTTGCTTTGAAAAGGTTTCAAGAAATACATTTTGGTGTACAGAATGAAACAATTATGCAACTAAAAAGCGTGCTTCTGAATTGCACTAGCAGCCAACAAACAAAATGCTTTGCATAGCTTTTGAATTTTACCGCTACGTATTTCACGCAGATATCCGTCTCGCGAGCTTCTGGGACTAAAAGCTGTCGCCTACATTGTAGCCAAGTCGGCAACTGCATTCGACACTGATAAACTGTGCAATGTGCATCACCGATGGAAAAGTCTACAACGGCAGAAACACATGCCCCTGCACTTGATAAGTCTTTTTCTCGGTGAAGTACAGTAAATTGAACGGTATTAATAGCCAGGGTGGCTTTAGGTCTGCGGCGTCGGAGAACAACGACGACGTACCGAATTTGATGCAGAAGCTTGCGATTCTGATAGCGATAAAGCAAGCATGCGAAACCCAATGGCTGATTTGCCCACCTTATAGTCAATGCAAACTCCGTGCGGTAGTGCACCTCTGCTTGCTGATTAGCTGTTTTGGCTTCGATTTGCATAAACTGCGACTGAGCAGCACCCATATACGTGACTCGGTGTCTATTCAATGCAAAAACATGCTCAGCATTCGTGCGATTGATCAGTTTGTTTTGCAACACACTTACCTTAAGACAAGAGCATCCGACCGACTTCAGCTATATCTGCCCGCATCGATAAGCCACTAACACTCGCAGTGAGTGGGATGGGGTCGATTTGACACCTCACTAACGGTTGGTCTAGCCTGAGTAAAGTGATGCGGCAAACCGATGAAGCAGCTCCATGCATTAACTTTCATGGTTACTTGGCACATTTCGTTCTACCCCTTTGTGGTTGACCTTCCAAGTCAGGTCCAGCAGTTCATTGCCGGGGCGCAGTCAGGCATTGATGTAGTTTTCGGATTCCGGTCATGAAGCAACTGCGACCCCGTGCTTCAATATCGTTGATATACAAATTGAAGACTTCGGGTACATTCAGTGCCACCTGGGCGGCAAAGGATCTTCCAGGACATATGCCCGCCCGGAAGATTACATCCGGTGAGCCGTTCGAAGCCGTCCGGATGATTGAGAATCTATTGGACACCCAGTTCGCTCTATTCGGGACGAGCAGGGTTTTCAGGGTACTTAGTCGGTGGTTACGATCATTTTGCTTTTGTTTTCCATGCGACATATGTTTCACGAAAGCATCGTATAGCATTGAATCCGCATGGAGGCTGCAGGGATACTGTAGCGAAAAGCCAATGTTGAATATATTTCCCCCGGCGTTGCATAGTCATGTAACATACACACAAACACACACACACCTATATATATATATATATATATATATATATATATATATATATATATATATATATATATATATATATATATATAAATATATATATATATATATATATATATATATATATATATATATATATATATATATATATATATATATATATATATATATATATATATATATATATATATATATATATGTATATATATAATGTATGTATAATATAATATATATTATATATGTATATATATATATATATATATATATATATATATATATATATATATATATATATATATATATATATATCTCTCTCTCTCTCTCTCTCCTTCCTGGGGTGGGCATAATGTTGGGCACCGCACATGTGAGTACATGTGTTGTGTGGCGATGGGGCGTGCTGGCGGAGGCGGGTAGCGATGGGGCGTGCTGGCGGAGGCGGGTAGCGATGGGGCGTGCTGGCGGAGGCGGGTAGCGATGGGGCGTGCTGGCGGAGGCGGGTAGCGATGGGGCGTGCTGGCGGGGGCGGGTAGCGATTGTCGCACCTTGTCGGTGGTCAAGAGTTTTGTTGCCTCGACTCAAAACCAGCCTGATCTTTTGTGCCAATCGCAAAACTGTACATGTTATATGTTTGCTATGGTGTGTTAAATAAATGACCAAAGAAACAAAGCACTTGGAAATATGTGATGAATTTTGAAGCTGACGAATTTAGAATCACATTGTGCTCAGGAAAGGATAATGAGTGTCAACAAATCAAAGCCAAATGTTTTCGCCGAGTCTCTAATATTTGGTAATGGAAAAAAAATCGTGAAGTTTTAAAAAGCTTCGAACATTCCACAACATTAAGAAACCTAGAAAAAAAAGCAAAGGTAAAATAGGCGCACTCGTCAATTCAGACGCGAAACTGGTGTTCAAGAATTCCACCGTTGAGCCATTGATTCGTCATACGAACGAAACACTAAGGGCATCAGGAACGAAACATCCGCTTGTGAGATTTAACTCCGTTACACAGTTTTACAAATGAAGCCCCTTTTATGGCGAGGATTTCATGAGTTCAGGATTTCCAGTGTTGTAATTGATGTTTCAAAGGATTGCTCCTGCAGTGTCAATTGATGAAGCAGCCAGTCAAACACGTCTGATCTCACATTGATACATTACAACCTGTACATTTTTTATAACGAGGTGCAGGAAACGTCCGTAAGCTTAGGCTTCAGTCAGTCAAAATTTTATATCGTCTATTACATTTCAACCTGAATTTTATTTGACAAAGCAAAATTGACTTTTTCATTTCCACAGCTGCACTGCATCAACCAGCATGAATGCTCGTCAGTATCCCTGACCATACACGGGACATACATCCATCCCTGATCGTCATTATGCCTGGTCATGCAGGGGACATACATCCATCCCTGTTCGTCATTATGCCTGGTCATGCAGGGGACATACATCCATCCCTGATCGTCATTATGCCTGGTCATGCAGGGGACATACATCCATCCCTGATCGTCATTATGCCTGGTCATGCAGGGGACATACATCCATCCCTGATCGTCATTATCCCTGGTCATGCAGGGGACATACATCCATCCCTGATCGTCATTATCCCTGGTCATGCAGGGGACATACATCCATCCCTGATCGTCATTATCCCTGGTCATGCAGGGGACATACATCCATCCCTGATCGTCATTATCCCTGGTCATGCAGGGGACATACATCCATCCCTGATCATCATTATGCCTGGTCATGCCGGGGACATACATCCATCCCTGATCGTCATTATCCCTGGTCATGCAGGGGACATACATCCATCCCTGATCGTCATTATCCCTGGTCATGCAGGGGACATACATCCATCCCTGATCGTCACTATCCCTGGTCATGCAGGGGACATACATCCATCCCTGATCGTCATTATCCCTGGTCATGCAGGGGACATACATCCATGCCTGATCGTCAGTGTCCCTGGTCATGCAGGGGACATGTACCCATGTCCGATCGTCACTATCCCTGCCATGCAGAGTATATGCGCACATGTTTGATCGGCAACCTCTCTGGCCTTGTAGGGGCCACACGTCCAAGAACATACATCCGGCTCGAGATGAGCTGGACATACCACGGAAACTTGAAGTGCGAGATAAGCGAGTGAGACAGCCAACATCATTCGGCAATGGGAAGCCCGCGTGGTGGGGTAGGGGGGGTGGATTACGCTCGTCATGTGCGCAAATCATGCTCATTTGCGATGCCATCTAAGACTCGATGGATGTTTCGAGATATGAGGCAGGAGCGGCGGAATCGGTTCCCTCTCCTCGCATAATTATGGGCTAAAAAATAGGAAGGGGATCGCCGTCATATCACTGATATATTCAGCATTTTTATAAAAGCTGTATTCCACACATGCAAAAAAACGAGCATACGACAACAATCTCACGCTCTTACAGATACCCCAATGCCACATTATACCGCAACTTCGCTGTTTGTATTTTGTTACTTATCACCATCTAAATACACTTCCACTCCTACATTTTGTTATTTTCATTCATTGGTAGCAGTCCTGTTTCTTGTATGCTTTGTGCATGCCCATACCATGAACTAGCATTATAGGTTACATGACTGCATATGCGATCGGAAGTGAAATGCTATGCTTCGGAAAAATATGGTGCTGCTGATAAAATATGGTGCTGCTGATAAAAACCGATGATATGACTCACGTGCGCAGTGTCGCGCCGCAGCCATGGATGGCGCTGGTACATCTGGTAGTGAGAATCACATCCTATCATATCCGCGATCGTCGCAGTCCATTCGGAGTGCAAAACTGAGTTACCAATTCAGCTAGCCACATTCCCACCCGCATAGCAGACGCATGAAGCGAACGATGCAACATATCATATTATCCACAACAGGCAGAATTGTGTGACGATGCTCGACCCTGGTGTAGTACAATGGGTATGGTAGCACAATGGGTATGATGGGAGGAGTTTGTAATTGTTGAGTGTGTTATGCAATAGCAAGTGAATGGTGCTAGATAGGCTGGGAAAATAGCCTCCTAGAAACTTGAGATAAGGGATTGATTGGGGTGAGAGTATGTACATTTCTAGTACCTTTTCTAGATAGGCTTAACCCAGATGGGCCCCTGTGGCTCTTATTAAGCCTTAACACTTTATGACTTATGACTTTGTGACTGGTAGCATATCGTGGCCATGCGCGGCACGTCGTCCCTCCACCGGCCACCACACCCGCCACCACACCGGCCACCACACCCGCCACCACACCCGCCACCACACCGGCCACCACACCCGCCACCACACCGGCCACCACACCGGCCACCACACCCGCCACCACACCCGCCACCACACCCGCCACCACACCGGCCACCACACCCGCCACCACACCCGCCACCACACCCGCCACCACACCCGCCACCACACCCACCACACCGGCCACCACACCCGCCACCACACCGGCCACCACACCCGCCACCACACCCGCCACCACACCGGCCACCACACCCGCCACCACACCCGCCACCACACCCGCCACCACACCCGCCACCACACCCGCCACCACACCGGCCACCACACCGGCCACCACACCGGCCACCACACCCGCCACCACACCCGCCACCACACCCGCCACCACACCCGCCACCACACCCGCCACCACACCCGCCACCACACCTGCCACCACACCGGCCACCACACCCGCCACCACACCGGCCACCACACCGGCCACCACACCCGCCACCACACCCGCCACCACACCCGCTACCACACCCACCACCACACCCGCCACACACCGGCCACCACACCTGCCACAACACCGGCCACCACACCGGCCACCACACCGGCCACCACACCGGCCACCACACCGGCCACCACACCGGCCACCACACCCGCCACCACACCCGCCACCACACCCGCCACCACACCCGCCACCACACCCGCCACCACACCCGCCACCACACCCGCCACCACACCCGCCACCACACCCGCCACCACACCCGCCACCACACCCGCCACCACACCCGCCACCACACCCGCCACCACACCCGCCACCACACCGGCCACCACACCGGCCACCACACCGGCCACCACACCTGCCACAACACCGGCCACAACACCCGCCACCACACCCGCCACAACACCGGCCACCACACCCGCCACCACACCTGCCACAACACCGGCCACCACACCCGCCACCACACCGGCCACCACACCCACTACCACACCCGCCACCACACCGGCCACCACACCGGCCACCACACCCGCCACCACACCCGCCACCACACCTGCCACAACACCCGACACGGACACGTCTCCTCTGGAGTGTTTCAGCCGTACCCGCAGGGCACCGTGCTGCTGAAAACAGGGAGTTGAAACCATTGCACACCAAAGCGCAACATCACAGCTGAGCAAGTAATGTGGACGGCAAACGAAGGATACGCTTGCGAAATTGCACAACCATGTCGAGAGTTGAGCTCCTTAGATTCTTTACAAATGCGTCCTTATGGCAGTTATTTATCTGATCGAATGCAAAACGAATCATGCATTTGCTTCAGCTTCAAACCACTTGCTGTCAGCCTTTCCTTCGCTCGTTGAAATACCGACGAGTTATGTCCATTGATGTTGATGTTTCGGGCGATGACAAGCGAAGTAACACATTATTGTGTATAGTTTCGTCAGTCGGACCTAATTTGACTACGAAGAAAATAGCACATTTCAGACATCATACGCTTGCAAACCAGTGCGTCGCAAACGGGCCACTTTCACACATTGATGTTGCTAAAGCTCCAATATTTATGGACCGATTTTGATCTAACTGAATCGCTAGGTAACATACATCAGGGTGTTCATGAAATGAATGCGCACTTAGAATTTCGAATTCCATGCGTGTGTCCAGGGCATCTATATTGAGGGTGTTGTCGTGGACCTATGTGTAAATAGGCAGACGCTTGAGGTGAAATAGGAGGCCTCTTTTGATCCTCCCCTGGAAGAATTTAGTGGCGACACCAACGGAGGCATGTACTAGACACAGGCCACAATTGCTGCTCTGCAATTTCAGTACTCATGAATTAGTCTCCTGAAACGCTTCGGCCACTTGCGAATATATCATGTCACGCGAAATTAACATACGCCAGGTTTATGTATACATATTTATATATATGTATATATATATATATATATATATATATATATATATATATATATATATATATATATATATATATATATATGTATATATGTATATATATATATGTGTGTGTTTGTGCATATATATATATATATCTACATATTTACCGCAGCATATATACCTCACGCTAGATAAGGTTCAACACCTTCCACCCACGGACCTACATTTCATCCACACAAAATGTGAACATTCACATTGCTTGGAAATATATATAGGTAAAGTTGAAAAGAGCAGCGAACGCACGAAAAAGCTTACTTTCTGTACCGTGTTGGATGCACACCAGAATTCGGCACCGGAAGCTCACTAAGGTATGCCTTTTCTGTTGTTTAGATTGGTATCGGCAGTTTGTCATCCAAGAAGTTCATAAATCCGAAACGTAGCGATAGGGCGCATTTCCCCTACGTGTTACCCCAGTCCTACGTGTTGCCCCTGTTAGCTGCCCGTGTACTTTTGCTGCATTAAAGCCCTCTTCAAAGCAAAAAAAACCTGCGTCACCTTCATCAGAAGGTGACGCAAGCCATCAGCAGCCAGCGCGTGCACTGACCTAACGAGCTATTCGACGATCCCTACAACCGGCCGTCTCCCATTGGTCAAACGTAATCGTCTGCGCACGCCGCTCGTCAGCAAAAACATCACTACCGGGCACGCACACCCTGCTCGCGATGTTGATGCTGGTCCTTGAATTCGTCTCAGCTGCCAGTCGACCGGTGCGAGATCATATGCGATGCTCCGTGTGTCAGAAATGACAGACAAATTTAGGTCGCGTGTCGGCAGTTCGCCGATCGCCGTGCTGTTCGTAGGCCACTTTTCAACAGGAACGCCGCCATGTCTGATTCGCCGCCGATGGGCTGGTAAGTGGGTGGCAATGGAGGAGCCGCCCCGCCGAGCCCGTGCAGCTTTGTGGGTCACGGCAAATGGGCACCGCGCAGACGCGCCTGATGCGGAATGTGGTGGGGGGGGGGGGGGTGCTGAGCACATCGCACCGCCGGCGGCGAGCGTGAGAAAGAACGCCTGGCCCTGCGTCAGAGAAAGCCGAACACCATTGTGTCCTGAGGGCGGCGCGACTCGTTCAAATTCTGCAGACGTCTTGCACTTCATTAAACCGCGCAGTCGATCCATCACTGCACGATGGAGAAAAGCAACAACATTGGCAAAGTGCATTTTTTTTCTTTAGTGAATGTTGAACTTCGCCCAGCATATTTATTAGTCATTTTGTTTTTTTCTTCTTTTTTCGCTTCTTTTTTAGTCTTTCAGCTTATTTTTAGTCCTTCAGAACATTTTGAGTTCTCCAAGGGAATGAAGCAAGAAGCAAATGTCAGTGAACCGTGCACCGAAGGCGTCATAATGTCCACGAAGGGCTATCTCGACAGTGGGAGGTCGATGTTCGAGAGAACTAAGTTCTTGCTTCGTTTGTCCGGTAGGCACGCCAGAAGAAGCTTCAGCTGAGCAAGTGGCACTGTACCGGTACAGAACATGGAACATCATTGTACCGCATTTTCTCACTGTTGTAATCTTACCAAGCACAGTGCGTAACCATGACGCAGCGGGTAGTCGGTTCTGCGCATCGTTTTGCGCAGGTCCGGCAGTGACGTCGTGGGGTTTCTACTGTCGGTGCCCGGGCGGCAGACTGACAGGTGGCAATGTAAATGCTGCCAGTTACCAGGGCGAGGTTGCCTATGTTTTCGCGGAATTGCAGGTAGAAATGATGCTTTGCGATTTCCGTAGGTCTGTCATGCAATCTAATGGCGCATCAGGCAGGATATTTTTAGTTGTGTAGTGCATCCGACGATCTGGGTCGTCCCTAAAAACGCACGAGAAGTATCCTGAACCACTCCACGAGAAGTATCCTGAACCACGAGACCTGGTAGTCAGCTGCAGCGATCCGAGCCGCCGCTTAATGAGACGCTGCGACTTGAAAATGAAGGGGACAACAGAGATTATCAGTCTATTAGTTCCAGTCAAACTCAGTCCATCCGTCTAGTCAATCGTGTCCCTGACCTTCGTCGTGTCACGCCTTGACCTTGATCGGAGGCGCGTCCTGACCTTGGTCGTGCCACGCCCTGACCTCGGTCGTGTCACGCTGCGGTCCGGTCAGTCGTGTCCCTGACCTTGGTTGTGTCACGCTGCGGTCCGGTTAGTCGTGTCCCTGACCTTGGTTGTGTCACGCTGCGGTCCGGTCAGTCGCGTCCCTGACCTTCGTCGTGTCACGCCTTGACCTCGGTCGTGTCGCGTCCTGACCTCGGTCATGTCACACGACCTCAGCTGACCACGTTGACAGCGAGGTCAGCCGGTCAGAGGTCAGGTGTAGTGCACGCACGCCATGCCGACGCACGCTGCGATATCGGCTGCGCATCGCGTGCACGAGATCAGCGACAGGCCGTGTTCCATCAGTGCCTCAATGGTGCCGTGAAGATCTGCGGGTGTGACAGCTGACTACAGCTGCCGGCACCAACCGGACTCGGTCGGCCAGCCGTCCTAGAATGGTCGGTCAGCGGTCCTACAACTGTCGGGCACAGCGATCCTTCAACGGCCGGCAAGCGATCCTACAACGGCCAGCCAGCGGTCCTACAATGTTCAGCAAGCGGTCCTACAACGGTCTACCCAGCGGCCCTACACCTGCCGGTCAGCGGTCCTACAACTGCCGGCCAGCGGCCGGCCAAGCGGTCCTGCAACGGTTGACCAGCGGTCCTACAACGGTCGGCCAGCAGTCCTACAACTGTCGAGCACAGCGATCCTAAAATGGCAGGCCAGCGATCCTACAACGGCCGGCAAGCGATCCTACAACGGCCAACCAGCGGTCCTACAATGTTCAGCAAGCGGTCCTACAACGATCTACCCAGCGGCCCAACAACTGCCAGCCAGCTGTCCTACAACTGCCGGCCAGCGGTCCTACAGCGGCCGGCCCAGCGGTCCTACAACGGTTGACCAGCGGTCCTATAACGGTCGGCCAGCGGTCCTACAACTTCGGTCACAGCGATCCTAAAATGGTAGGTAGGCCAGCGATCCCACAACGGCCGGCAAACAATCCTACAACGGCCGGCCAGCGGTCCTACAACGTTCAACAAGCGGTCCTACAACGGTCTACCCAGCGGTCCTACAACCATCTACCCAGCGGCCCAACAACTGCCGGCCAGCGGTCCTACAACTGTCGGCCAGCGGTCCTACAGCTGCTGGCAAGCGGTCCTACAACAGCCAGTCAGCGGTCCTATAACTGTCGGCCCAGCGGTCCTGCAATGGTTGGCGAGCGGTCCTACAACGTCTGGTGCCGGTCAGTTATGTCAAGAGTGTCACGTCCAAATTCAGAACTCGGAAGTGATGTGGACGACCCTCCTAGCCTTTAGCAGAGTCAGTGGATGCTGAAACCTGAAACTGAATGCTGTCCGTATCCGAAATGGTGCTGAATCTGGATACGGCTCGAATTTGGGGGCCCAAACCATATCAGAAATTAACTCGGTATGCAAAATTATCATGGTTTATCTTTTTTTCCTTTGGGATAGTCCGTCCGCTTCTAGAGCTTCTTAAATGCAGCCATCTTCTGGATATTTAAGATCGTGTCTCAGTGACTTGATCTGATATAGATATTACATCTGGCATGCTTTTAGAGGACGCAGTTTGCCACTGTGGACGTTCCTGGTTTTCACAAATAGTGATCATTAACAACGCTATCCACAAGGAAACGCTTTTTGTTCTACTTTTAAACTTTAGTGCACCTAGAAATCTGACCTGAGGTCACATTTCTTATTTTTATATTTTCGTTGATGATTTGTCTATGCTATGATATATGCTGACTTCTGACTGTATCTTGCATGGCTTGCCAATACAAAAAAAATGTTTCAATGTATGTCTAGAACCGATATTGAGATCAGATCCTAACCGGAAATTAACCCGCCCTAGCTTCGGTATCTTAAGAGCCTAGGACTCACGCTTTGACACCAGGTGCGCTCATGTATTGTCGGCAGGTATGCTACGTTTTTAGCAATATCACGCAGGTTGAAGAGTGATCTCAGCGAAATGCTATGGAAGGCCAAATTAACGCTCTGGCACTGCAAGGGTTAATATCCGATTCTTCTCACTGTGGCAAAAGGACACACAGGAGAACAATTCGTTTATAAATATACAAGCCATGCAAACTCAGTGCGACAGGAATGCAAGTAGAATGCAAGAAAACTGAGCACCATCTAAACCCATCTCCGCAAAGGTCATGGACGCAAGCGCTCCGGCATACGTACAAATTCACCGTTGGTTCGAGAAGCGGTGATGACGGGAGGAAGGCCAAGGCGGTTCCATGACGAGACCGCACGGGAGGATAGCATCCTACTGGACGCAGACGGGCGAAATACCGATAACTCCAGCGCCCTCGTCAGCACCGCACATGTGGGGTGCAGTGACATACCCGTCACCACCGTACGGTTGATGATGATGGTTATTGGGGTTTTAGGGTGCGTCAACCCAAGTGGGTTATATTGCACCCATAACAAGCTTGCTTAATCACATGTCAGGTTGTCACTTATGAACATAAAACATCGGTAGTTATTTGGGCATTAGAGCGCTTAATAGAACATATCTGGGGAAGTAAATTATCAGCCAGACAGGTGCGTATATTACTTTAATCCTATCTCTGCAAGGAAACGCAAAACTGCTCTGTTGTATATAAATCGGGTATTATTTCCCAACCAGTAGTCCAACTTCAGAGTATTAGCATCATATCCGAAGTGACGCCAACGTTCTTCCGTATATGCTGGGCACGACACAAGCACATGGTGCACGGTCAGTGCGGTATTACACCTCACACATTTCGACCTTTCTTGCCCGCACAATAAATACCTATGTGTAGCTAGCGTGTGACCAATTCTCAGTCGACAGATGGCCAACTCGTACCTTGTAGTTTGGCTGAAGAACGAGGGCCACAGCGCTAGGTGTGATTTGATTTGCTTTAATTTGTTGAACCCCACTTGATCTCATCTGCCCTGTCACTGCCTGAGAATGATGAGATAACTGGGTAGTGGTCACTGGCTGGTAGTGGGAGCACGCGTCTACTTGGTGCTTGTGCTGCACGCCTTGCAGGCTGATGGGCCAGCTCGTTACCACGTATTCCGACATGTGCTGTGATCCAGCAAAGTGTTACTTGTGTTCCCATGCAATGTATTGAAGTAAGTTGCGATAAAATGTTTCGTACAATGACATGTCGCTGGTTAATATTGCGCAAGACCAAAAGACTGCTCAGATAATCAGTCAGAATAGCATGTAAATCCTCGTCGTCGACCTCGATGTATGAAAGGGTTTTGCTGATGGCTATCAACTCGGCAGTGAAGACCGTGGCGACTTGCGGCAGGGGAAAAGATATTGTGGTGGATCCTCCAACGAAAGCACTATCCACGCCTGTGTCTGTCTTGGAGCCATCTGTGTATGTGACGATGTAACCATGATATGCTGAATAAATGTGCTATAATGTACGTGATAGTAGCTCCTCTTTTGTCATATCTTGGTTTCTCTCGGCAGCGAGGGAGATGTCAATGAAGTGGGAGACCAGTTCCCACGGGGGAGTAGTTATTTGCTCAAATTTCCTAATTCCTTGCATTCGAAGTCTCATTTGTCTCAGGAACGTCCTCATTCTCACACAGTAAGGCGTTCCTCTCCTAACGTGGTCACGAAGGACCGCATGTATGTCACGGGAGAACACCGCTGGATATGATGGGTGTGTCGGGAACTGTCGTATTTTGCAGGCGTATCGGAGACCGAGCATTTCACGCCTCATGACAATGGCGGTTCGTGAGCATCCGCAGTACGCTGACCATTGGTGATGTACGAAATGCTCCAGTAATTATTCTCACCGCAGCGTGGTGCACTGGGTCTAACATTCGCTTAGTGGTGGCACAGGCGCTGTCGTATATAAAACATGCATAGTTGAACTTAGAACGAATGAGATTTCGGTAGAACGGATGCAGAATCTTTCTGTCAGGACCGTATGACACACGGGAGACACACTTCAATATCGTCATTGCTTTAAAACACTTGTCACGGAGCGTTTTTTTATATGATCTCTGTATGAAAGACGGCTGTCAAACTGCACTCCAAGAAAACGAGCCATTTCTACTGACGGAACGTCTTATCCATACAGCTTCAGAGTCATGTCTGGACAATTACGTCGGCGTCGGCAAAAATGAATTGCTGCCGTTTTTGCTATGGAAAACCTGGGGCCATTCTGATGTCCCCACTTTTCGAATCGAGAAATTGTAAGTTGCAGCTGTCGTTCCATGAGAGGAGTTGACGAGCTGCAAGACCAGATGGTAAAATCGTCAGCGAAGATAGATCTTCCGATTGACGAGGGAAGTGAGTTGCGAATGTGATTTATAAGAAGCGAGAAGAGCGGAAGTGCTCAGTACACTGTCTTGAGGGACTCCCTCAACCTGGTGGAGCCAATCCGACGTCTGATTGCCCACTCGCACACAAAATTGTCGGTCCGTCGCAAAGTTTTTATTTAAAAAAAACACCAAGAGATCCACGGATTCCATACTGATGGAGCTTTTGCAAGATCCCATGTCTCCAGGCGGTGTCAAAAGCATTTTCAATGTCGAAAAACACTGCTCCTAGATGTTTCTTTTTCGCAAAAGCCAAACGAACCTCAGTGTCGAGCCTTAACACGCGCCCTGGAGGGCCTCTGAGAATTACGCGCACTGGAGGGGGGGGGAGGGGCGGATTCCGCCCCCCATAAGATCTCGGCTCCTAGTAAGGCTGGAGGAACGAAATTCGCAGGGTGAATGAGCACGGTAGTGAACTCTATTGTGTGCAATTTTCGTGACCTTAGGTCAATATCTTCAAGGTCAAATGAGGTCAGATTTGCAAAATTTTCCGGTTTTGCGTGACTTGGCTTCTCATCGTTATGGATCGCTGTGATTGTGTTTAAATGCTCAAACATTGGCATCAATGATGTTTTGGACATTACTAATGATGCAATGCAGATGCTAGACCCAACATTTGACCTCAGGTCACGTATATAGCACCACTTTATCAGGTCAGTTACCTGTTCCAGTTACCGGAACCGGCCGCCCGCCCGACTGCTCCGTCGGGCAGCTCGGAGCAATCGGCTTCGTGAAGAAGGGAGTGAAGTACATGAATAAAGTATGGAAACGCAATGACAAACAGTACAAATGACAACCAGTAGTGCATTTATGGCAACATTCCAGTTGATCAAGTTTGGTTCCATTAACCTGTCATGAACTTGACCTGACTTGACCTTGGTGACCTAACATGACCTTGAAACTATACAGCATATCAATATGCATCAAACAAGTCGCTAGTGTTGCCTAGAACACTTCCATTTTGTCAGTATACTGGAAGCGCATCGGCGCCGATTTTTGTGGTCTATCGCTATAACATTTTTTTACTTTAGCGGCCCCTAACTTGAAAAAATTTCGGCTGATTTCCATTTTTCTTGCTTTAAACGACGCACCGTTCATTTCTAAGCAGGTAGACCGAAAATCGCGTATATCGACCGATAAAATCTGCAGTTATTTGCGAAAAACCGGAGAGGTGGGCGGATTTCGCCCCCCCCCCCTCCAGTGCGCGTGTTAAGACATGGTCGATCGTACTGCGATTTTTTTTCGAAAGCCGCACTGGTCGTTGGTTAAAATGTTCCTAGAACCAAAAAATGTTTCTCTAAGAACCAAATGAGGCGAAGGTTTGCCATTCTTTCCATTAGCTTACACAATGATGATGTGAGCGATATCGGACGATAATGGGTTGGGTCATCGACACTTTTGCCAGGCACTTAGGTGTAGTGGCACAGCAATGCTCTTGGTGAACAGCGACCTGACTGCCCGTGAAGCCCGGCGGATGCCTCAGAGTCCTGAAGACGCAGCTGTTATCACGGTGGGTGGCCAGGCCACTGACACCACACCAACCTAGCGCCTCCGTGGTCGATGAGCTGTGATCCCAGACACGGGCCATCGAGACAATCCTGGCCGCGAAGTTCGTCACTTTCCGAATCTGAGTCTGAGTGTAGGTGACGCGCCGCAGCCCCACCTCAGACTGAGAGGCGGAATAGTGTGTGAGGAAACACCTGACTCTGGCCTGGGAGCTTCCAGGCCAGGTGTCGACGCTTTTGCATAGAAAGAGCAGGATGGAGTTGCATTTTTCGACAATTATTTATATGCGCCCCTCCCATGATAGGGACTGGAACACAGTCGCTTCAGAAACTTCACAGATTTGAATGGTATTGGACTTATAACCGAATTTGTTAACACCCGCATCGGAGGCGGACCCGTCCACTCTCTTTCGAAGGCGTCTGATCAACAGCAGGAATATTGCAATTACATTTTGTGTTTTTGTTGCAAATTGACACGCACATCGAATGCAAAACGTTTTTGTAATCCACTGGTATATAGGATATATATAGGTGGAGTAGATTCTACCGACCTGCCGCGGGCCCGTCGCCACGAAGATTTGGTCGGCGAGGTGTTTGTAATCCACTGGTATATAGGATGTATATATAGGTGGAGTAGATTCGACCGACCTGCCGCGGGCCCGTCGCCACGAAGATTTGGTCGGCGAGGTGTTTGTAATCCACTGGTATATAGGATATATATAGGTGGAGTAGATTCTACCGACCTGCCGCGGGCCCGTCGCCACGAAGATTTGGTCGGCGAGGTGGCCGCACGGCATGTCAGCGGGACGCGGTAGCCGGGGGTCGGCCGCTCACAACGTAGCTAGGTATGTTGCGCCGGGTAACGATCGTGAATATGTGTTTCGTGGGTTCGCTTTGATGGCACTGGACTACACCACCATCGGCCACCGACCACCGTCGGCGACACGGCGCATTTGATTTCAGTTTGTGTTTGTCAGCAAACTGAATGGCCAGAATGACTAAATTGTAATTGTTGGCATTGTTAAGTATTTACCAATCAAGCAAAACTGACTTATGCTATTGTACCTCTAATGGCATGCAATCTAGTATACATTGCTGGTCAATATGCAATCAATTGTGCATATAGTTCAGTGATATTACTTGTACCTATACTGTTGCGGAATATCTCGTCGCGAAATATCTCCAATCCTCCAGTTGCGGGCCTCGCTGCCAAGCACCTCCTCCACTTTGAGCAATTATGTGTATTAATGGCATCCAAAGGTGTCGAAAGTATCGCTATTCACTCGAAAAAAAAAGCTCGTGGGGGGAGAGTCCGGCCCGACTTTCCATAATCTTAGCTGCACTCCTGCTCTTGATCACACTTTTAGGCAGCTAAATGATATCACATACTCTTATTAAATCAGTTAGCATGTCGTCTGTGTGCATTGCAATGATTGCATCCTTGCAAGATCATCGTAAGTCAGCACGCTACGCGCCGGCGAAAACTCTACAACTCTACTCGATCCAGAACAAAAGTTGGAGGGAGGAGGAAAATCCTCGCCCCCCGCAGAAGAAGGCGACCAACCAACGACTAGTTGGTTGGTCCAACGAACAACCAACCAACCTACGAAAAAAACAACCAACGACCAACCAGCCAACGACAGTTCGCGGACTAAAGGGACAATGCATGTCAATTGCTCTCACAACACGTGTAAGCCTGAACTTCGTTCTCTACGCCCGCGGCGTTTTGCACGACACGCCAGTCGACACTCGGAAAGTCCAGCCAGACTGCGTTCCAATGTACTCTACACCCAACACTCGGAAAGTCCAGCCAGACTGCGTTCCAATGTACTCTACACCCAGGGCGCACAGTAGGGTGGGGGAGGGGGGGGGGTGATCGGTGGCGCTGCCGCACCGGCACACCCTGCTGTGCCGGCGAGCGGACGGTGATTGTGAGGTGATCCGCGATGGCATCTGGTGGACAAGGACGGCACAAGGACGGACGGGTGCAGAGCAGCCACCTTGTGATCATATGATGCAGCGTAATGTCTGAGAAAGCGTCTGCACCGGCCGTCTGCAGCCGCCACTGGTGTGCTCGCAGCCGGCTAGGTCTGTCGGCTAACGATCTTCAACCGTTTGGAATCGTGCTCCAGCTGACATAGAGAGTCAGTGAGTGCGGCTGTTGGAGGGGGAGTCGGGGAGAGCGCGGCTGTCGGAGGGGGAGTGGGGGAGAGTGCGGCTGTTGGAGGTGAAGTGGGGGAGAGTGCGGCTGTCGGAGGGAGAGTGGGGGAGAGTACGACTGTCGGAGGGGGAGTGGGGGAGCCGCGACGATGGCTGGGATCCCTGAGTCACCACTAACTTTTATCGATTACATTGCCCGTGTTTGTACTTGCATTTTACCACTCGTCGCATTGACTATCTATGTACCGGCAAGGCTGCGATATTGGCACATAGTCTGAAAAGCCATCACGTGGAAAGTGCGAAACACATGGTGATGATAAAGGTAACTAATTGGAGTGGATTCGGGTCACTTAGGACTAACACGCACCGACTTGCATCGGGGCTGTCGATACACAGCAGATTAGTATTCAGGCCGCCGAAGCGAATAATCCTGTTTGCCACAGCCCAACTCGGCCTCCGGCCGGTCATGTAGACGGTCCACAGCGGCGCCGCCGGGCAAGAGGCGGGTCATGTAGACGGTCCACAGCGGCGCCGCCGGGCAGGAGGCGGGTCATGTAGACGGTCCACAGCGGCTGCCGCCGGACCAGGAGGCGGGTCATGTAGACGGTCCACAGCGGTCATGTAGACGGTCCACAGCGGCGCCGCCGGGCAGGAGGCGGGTCATGTAGACGGTCCACAGCGGCGCCGCCGGGCAGGAGGCGGGTCATGTAGACGGTCCACAGCGGCGCCGCCGGGCAGGAGGCGGGTCATGTAGACGGTCCTCAGCGGTCTGCCGCCGGGCCGGAGGCGGGTCATGTAGACGGTCCACAGCGGCTGCCGCCGGGCAAGAGGCCGGTCATGTAGACGGTTCACAGCGGCGCCGCCGGACCAGGCGGGTCATGTAGACGGTCCACAGCGGTCATGTAGACGGTCCACAGCGGCGCCGCCGGGCAGGAGGCGGGTCATGTAGACGGTCCACAGCGGCGCCGCCGGGCAGGAGGCGGGTCATGTAGACGGTCCACAGCGGCGCCGCCGGGCAGGAGGCGGGTCATGTAGACGGTCCACAGCGGCGCCGCCGGGCAGGAGGCGAGTCAGCAGGCCACGCCCACCATGGCAGAGCCGATCCCCACCGCTGGTGTTGGCAAACAGCGCTTCACATGGGCCAGTGGTAGGAGGTATCCATGGAATATTTACCTACGATCTTTCCCGACGCAGGATGGCGACCCCACCGCACTGATCCGCGGGGACCCTTAGTAGAAGGGGCTGAACGACTATTCAGAAAAAATCAGTGTCATGGAAGAGACATAGTTATACGCGGGACCGAGTCCGTTATCCATATCTCTGAGAGATAACAATTATAACTAATGTTGCTGAAGCGTGTCAATTCTCCGCACGCTACCACCTGGGGCAGGTGATCGTATGGTTGGGCACATTCTGGTGGAACAGTCGAAGCGCTGCTCTGATTGGTTGGTAAGCCTCTTCTGGAACCGGTGCAACGCCGGGCCGGCGACCCGGGCCCGCCCTACTCGTGACGCGTGAAGAGACATCGAGAGGACAAATGGAAACCGAAATTACACTAATTAAAGAAAGCCACACAGATGACAGCCACGGCATGAAAGTCACTCCTCGATTGTTTGTTCCTTGGGTGTTCACGACGCACTTTATGCATGATCACAGCTAATGGCGCCGCCCACACTGTTTCGCCAGTAGGCGCGGGATTAGGAAATATCCTGAATGATGCGAGTGTTGAACCCGGGACCTTTGGTATGTATATACCAATGGAGCTCAACACCTTAACCATTCGACCATCCCCGCCCAAAAGCCACTCTTCGAGAAGATCACAGTCACCGTCATGTCTCCGCTCATCTTCAGCACTCTCTGGTGTATGTTTCAGCTTAAAAGTGAAGCGCAACTCCCACCACAGTGACAGCCTTAGTAAGGTGCCCCAGAGTGAAGCACGACCCCGCCACCGTGGCAGCCCTAGTGAGGTGCCCCAGAGTGAAGCACGACTCCCGCCGCGGTGGCAGCCCTAGTGAGGTGCCCCAGAGTGAAGCACGACTCCCGTCACCGTGGCAGCCCTAGTGAGGTGCCCGAGAGTGAAGCATGACCCCGCCATAGTGGCAGCCCTAGTGAGGCGCCAGCATAAATCACGACCGATTATTGTTCCTCTTATGCATAGAACAATTAATACAACAATAGGAACAGATGCAAGCACGAAAGGAATTCGATGAGGAGTCGAGAAGGTTAACATATCCAGGCATTCGAATCGCACTGAGTTAAGAATGGATGGATCAGAGAATTCGTTGTGTGCATGTACGGCTCAAGTTCATAACTTCCATTACGTTATCTAGATTACTATTCAATGCACATAAAACCAATGCTGCTTTGTGGACACTACACTACACTAACTAAGCCATGATACTATTGGTGCGGATTTCAACGTCAACTGGATCAGAGACGCCATGCAACAGCTGAGGATAACAAAATGCTCCGGTGAAGCGAACCTGGCAGAGCTCAACCATCCATCTCAAATTAAGAAGTTGAAGAAGGTTCTTAACCCGTGCTGAGACACCGCCTGCCACCGTTCGGTAGCGCATGTCTCATAAAGGGAGCAACACTTTCACATTCAGGATACACAATGTCAATGTGAGGGAAGCCAAGCAAGTGACAGTTGAAAAAGAAACTTGTGAAGTATATATTAATAACATTGAGTTTCATTTAGAATGGGAAAACGGTGAAGGATCCGCTCTCGCGTCAGTGGCCCCGACCGCGTGACCTGGACCGTCCCGACCTGCCCGGCGGCCGCGTCGTGTACCGACCGCTGATTGGTCCTCGTACGTGACGTGACCTGACCCGGCCGCCACGCTGTTCCGTCGGGGGATTCGGGATGATACTAGAATACAGTGAAGCGTGAGACGTAGGACGGGTCGTGTGACTGCCGCGGACGCTACGGAGGCGTTGCATCAAGCGGGAGACGTTGAGGTATGAATACGTTATTGGGGAACAAGAGTGCCAACTGCAGGTATGACAAGGTAGGAGCGGAGAATAGCATTGGCAACATAGTTATATAAACAACTACGGCGAAGACGGGTGACAGATATACATACATAGCATGCATACATGCATATACCCGTTTCCGGACGAACAAAATATCAGCACGCTGAAACTCCGCATCGAAGAGCACTAAGCATTTGGGATGCAAACAACAAAGCTAGTATTTAAAAAAGGCACCTGCATCAGTTGCATTCAACGGCCGGCTGGGCCCAGCGGCGGCCCGGCCGCGTCAGCACACAAAGTTCGGTACGCAGGCGTTCTGGCCGCCTCGGCAGCCAGTTGGCGGAGGCGGCCGGTCGTCGCCGTCTCGAGACCCACCGACCGTCCAGCCGGCACCGGCCGGCCGACCGCCCAGCCGACACGTCCCGTTGTCGTTCTGCACTTCGAGCGGCAGCGACACCAGCAGCGACACCAGCAGCTGCTCGTGTCGCGACGGTGGCGAGCGCGCCGCATCGCTGTCGCACCTCCGACAGAAGAGCATGTGTGGCGTGTCGGTTTCGCGCCGGCGCCGCCCCCGCCTCAGGCGTCCAGGTGTCGTGACGTAGGTGACGTCGAGGCGATACCAGACGGAAGGTGCCGCGTCCGAGCCGGTGGCGTCGGGTGGCCGCGCCACGCAGTAGAAGTGCGATATCCAGCGAGCCGCCGCAGTGCACCACCAGCGCGTACAGTCGGAACTGGACGGCCGGCCCACCGCACACCGGCACCCACAGTCGCTCCGTCAGCGCCACGCGAGTCAGCACCTTGCGGCGCGCGCCCGTGCTACGCTCGAACCTCTCTACCCGACCTGTTGCCGGGTCGGGGCGATCGGCCGCTGTGGTTGCAGCCCGCCCGTCTGGACAGGGGCGGCGCCAGGCCATGGTCGGAGGGAGCAGCTGTGCCGCGCTTGGAGCGGGCTGGTGGCGGCTGCAGCGCGGATGCAGACGAGCGGCACCGTCCATCACACCTTAACAGGCGAGGATGTCCCCGAGGAATCAGCGCCGGACGCCGTGTTCAGCAGCGGCGACATCGCATGAACCTGGTCGTGGACCAGCAGTGTTTCCGCGACCGGCCCCCTTCTTCCAACGTCATTCCAGATCGCCTCACCATTCGGTCAGACTCAGCATACGCTGCGTGCTGCCATCTGCACTGAGCCGGTGCGCACTTTGGCGATTGGACATGCCAACGTCCAGTCATTAGTCCCGAAGACGAACTGTGTTCCTCGCACTCCGCAAGAACACAAACTAGACTTGATGTGCCTGACCGAAACGTGGCTGTCTTCCCTAGTGTCCGACATAATCCTAGTGTTCTCAGACTACAGACTAGTACGTGGTGACCGTCCGGCCAGCCAGGCCGCGGCCGTCCGGGTGCCGCAGCCCGAGGCGGTGGCTTCGCCATCCCGTACAAGGAAAACCTTAATATGAAGACGCTGACCATCTCCAGTACTGGTTCGTCCTGCGAGACGCTGTGGGTGTCTGTGAGTGGCGGGGGACGCCGTGCTGTCACTGTGGGAGTGGTTTTCCGTCCAATATCCGAGCCCGTATCTGACGGCATCGGCGAGCTACAAGACCAGCTGCGTACCGCTGTCAGTCTCGGGAAGCCAGCCCTTTGCCTGGGCGATATGAATATTGATCTTCTTCGTTCCGACTTCCCCGGTGTTCGTCGCTACAGACAGGTGCTGCAGGATCTCGACCTCTCTCAGCTTGTCCGGCTGCCGACCCATCTGAGGCCGACGGCAACACGGCTGGACCATGCTATCACCAATGTGCCGGATCTCAAGTCGGCCATGCAGCTGCCGCCCATGCCGATTGCTGACCATCAAACAATCGTGCGCGTACCCTTCCGCGGGCTGCGGTGTCGCCGGGCGTCCTTCACCTCCCGCCCGTGGCGCAAGATTAACTGGGACGCCTTGTGCCATCATTTCTTGTGGGCGGACTGGAGCCGTGTGTACCGAGAAAGCGGGAGTGGACGCGAAACTGAAGGAGTGTATGCACTTGTGGTGGGCGGCGGTGAGCGTGCACGGGCCGCTCAAGACCGTCAACCCTCGCCGGGCATGGTGTCCGTTAGTGGGTGACAGTCAGGACCTGCTGCAGCTCATTCGTGAGCGCGACCAGGCTTACGAGTCTTGGCGGAGCCATCGCACCGAATATGACTCGGTAACTTACCGAAGGCTGCGTAGCCGAGTGAAATCTGTGTTCGCAAAGGCCAGGTGTGACTTTGTGTGTGCGCAAATGCTGACGGACGGTGCATGCCATTTTCTGACGCTGTATCCGGTTACTTTACGCTCCAATCGGCCGGGGGAGGGGGGCGTGAGGGGCCTGGCAGCAACGGTGGCCGACGAATGTGATCGTCACTTTGCCTCCGTGGGGCCACGCATTGGCGCTAACCTCACGGCTGATAGCCGTGGCGTTCCCCCATTGGAAGTAAGCCCGGGGACCTTGCGAGCCAATAGGACTCTGGCGGCCGCTACGCTCGCGTCGCCGTGGTGTGGACTGTTGGCAAAGCAATACGTTTGGCAGCGCAGACCCCTGGCAATGGCCTTGAGAGCGGTTTCTCAGGAGACTCGGCACTCCCCTGAAAGCTTAGTCCCGGGAATTTGAGAACTAGCTGAGAACAGGATGGTCCCTTGGGAGCTGGGACACCATGAAGCTGGAGGAGTCCCTAGAAGCCAGCGAGCCCCTGGTAGTTGGTAGCCGGGCTTCCAATATCGTCTGAGGCGTCCTCAGTCATGAGAACGCTCAGCTTCGTGGCGTCAAATAGAGTGGGGATTTGGACGAAATACGAGAGCTTAAAGAACGGGGGATGTATTTGGATGGGATGTTATGCTACTACGTTCTCTTATCCTTTAAATATAGCCTTCATTTTTCCCCGGATTTGTTTTGCATCACTGATTTACTTAGTGTAAATTCCTCCCAGTCTACAGAAAACGTTCGTTTCCTTCTTCTTGTTATTTTAACACTTTAAAGCAATGCATTTTCTGGTCATTCGGCGAATAGAACAAACACAGTGTCATCATATGCATAGTTTTTCCTCAGCCGAAATCTCATTATGTCGGCTGCACTGATGACACAAGCTATGCGTCACTCTAGTGATAAGAAGTTCATTAAATCTGCGGCAAGCTCCAAACCAATTCATAAATTCGAATAATAATTGGCACGCCTGACTCGTGGATTCATCTACAATTATTTCGATGAAGACAATGTTATTAAACATACATTCGAATAAAAAGGTTGCCAGCACTTGAAATTCGTACACCGTCCTAAAGGTATCATCCTGTTGTAGAACTGACGCTCCCTGTGTGTGTCGCCAAAGGCCAGACGTGCCGGAGAGCTTGTCCTGACCCTACCTGCCGGCTCCGCGGGATCTCCTCGCGTGTCTCTGGTGTTCCCTGTGCGCGTCACCAGAGGCTGGACGAATGAGTGGCTTGCGAGTGACCGGGTGCGAATGACCGGGTGTGAGTGACCGGGCGATGTAGTGACTTCCCATTATTCTACCGATACAAGTGCGTGCCTCATCGACAAACCGATAGGCGAGTAGCGGGGCGTCGACAGTGAGTTGTGCGCCCTGTACTCGGTCGGTGTCCACAGTTCCACGGACCTTGGGCTGCGGCAGCAGTTCCACGGACCTTGGGTTGCGGTAGCAGTGCGCCACCGCGATGCATCGCAACATTCTGCGGTACCTGACTGGTTTGGTGCGTGTGGTCAGTCTACCAGTGCCCTCTCTCAGGACCAGGCATTCACGAGGAAGTCCGAGAACGTCGGTGCCGCCGTGGGAGGTACTGGTGGGTCAGCTGACCACCGGCTGCGAGGCTGCATAGCCAATGCACGGCAGACCCAACCGCGCTCTGGGGCCCACGCCGCCCGTCTCTCTCGGCGCCCCCGTCCTGCCCGGCGCTATGCCGGCGACAGTCCCGGCCGCGAACGGCAGCACGGCTGGGCGCAGCCAACGCGAGACGAGGAGCAGGCGGCGCAGGGCGATGAGCAGGCGGCGCGGGACGAGCAGCAGGCGATGTGGGACTAGCAGCAGGCGGCGCGGCACGAGCAGCAGGCGATGTGGGACTAGCAGCGGACGGCGCGGGACTAGCAGCAGACGGCGCGGGACGAGCAGCAGACGGCGCGGGACGAGCAGCAGACGGTGCGGCTCCCAGGGCGGGCGGATGTGGAGAACTCGGCCCCGACAGGACCAGCTGTATATTGGCCAGCTCAACATGCAATCCATCAAACCGAAATTACTACTACTGCGTCATGACATCGCCCGGAGGGGCAGGGCTGCGACGTGGCGGTACTGAGTGCGACACGGCCCAAGCCATCCGTCCACAGCAGACTCATGCCCATTCCTGGGTGCGAAATCATCCGACCAGACCGGCCTGCCGGGCGGACTTACGCGGTGTCGCATGGTTGCGCGCGAAACGCTTTATATATTACTATCGTAGAGCGACTCGAGCGACCGATCACTGGCCCCAAAATCGAGTCGCTCTGAGTTCAGGCACGCGCCGGAACAGTGGTGATTTGCTCTATGTATTGACCACCGATTCGAACGCAGAACAGAGTGACGGCCGACCTGGACGAGCTGGAGGAACAGCTACAGCATGTCCTCACCCGACACAGCGGACTCGTCACTCTATCCGATGATTTCAACATCAACATGAACCACAAGAACAACGACGCTGCTGCCACCCGATTACGACAGCTTTTGGACACCTACTCCCTGCGGCAGCACGTCGCCTGACCATCCTTCCGGCCGTCAGGCTCCACCACTGACATCATCCGCACCGACCAGGGTGTGGGGTGTGTCGACAGCCTCCACTGTGACGTCAGTCCGCACGTCTGGACCCGTGCATTTGTGGGCGTGTCGAACTACAGGTCTACGCCGTGCACATTGTCATCAAGGTGTTCTGCGAGGCTGGATAGGGCAGAGCTGAACCGCCGCCTGGAAGATGTGGACAGGAAAACCGGAGTTCACCAGCCGATGTCCAGACGAATAGTGGAGTTACTTTTTTAATGCGGCTCGCCCTATTCTAGATGAACTAGCACCAGTTAAGCCACTCAACGGGCGAAACCCGACGGCACAACACCCGTCACTGACGTCACAAACGATCTCATGGCTCAGCTCTCCACGCTGGTCTTCGTGAAAAGCTACAAGGACCTGAATCAACGCGTCCGGTCCACGATCAGCCGTGACATGCGTGTGGAGGTCGACCGACGCCTGCGGGAGGGCGGCCGGAGCTCGATGTGGCGCAGTGTTCAGCCCATGGTGGCGCCAACACGACCTGCCAGGACGACTCCCAGCGCCGACGCGGACGGCCTCAAGCGATGCTTCGTGCGGGTCGGAGTCATGACTGCCGCACAGGGGGACTCATCGGGACCGGAGCTGCCGACGCGCACGCCGAGGGTCGTCACCGGCAGCTGTCAAGTCTTCCACGTCACAACTGAGCAACTACAGCGTGTCATAGACGAGATTAGCAGCACATCGTGGGGAGTGGACGGCCTGTGTGTGCGCTTCATCAAGATGTGTTGCACTCTCTGTGCCCTGGCGTTACTCACAGTGGCAACACCGGCCTCACTTCCCACACAGTCCCCGCGACTCCTGGAAACTAACCGTATCTGAAGATCATCAAAACCCACCCGCAACTTCCGACTGCCATTCCATCTCTATCCTACCGGCAACAGCCAAGTTCACAGAGCGCGTCGTGGATGAACAGCTGTTGGAATACTTCACAGTGTATGATCCGTCCTCTTCAAACCAACGTGGCTTTAGATCCAACCACTCGACCGACACAGCACTTCTTCGATGCTATTCCGAAGCATCTTCGTAAAACGGCACGCCTGGAGATTCGCCCGCCTACTGATTGCCGTCAAGCCAAACTGAATACTTAGCTCGGCGACACTCCAGCCAGTTGTTGACTGATCAGTAGGGCCAGATAGTGGGCTCTGTCGTGTCCTCCTGCTGGGAGTCACGAACGATTTGAAGGTGCTTACGTATGTAGCTGATTAAAGCTCATCGTGGAACGAATCGTGAGCAGTCATTGAGTGCCATTAAAACAGCACAATTTTGAAGTCATGATGTCATGATATTACAAGCAGACATGTGGCCAATGGTTCCGCATAAAAGTGCATTTATGCCTTGCAATGATGGTTCCCGACACCACACATTACCATTCAAGCTTATTGGAAAATAATTTTCAGATTAATTTTGGGTTCGATCGAGGCTTTCGGGTGTTGTCAGCATGCGTCATCTGGCACTCGAGTTTCACCCTTTTGTTTTGCATCGACGTTTTAATGGAATGTTTAGCACTTGAAGTAACGTGTTCTGTCCATTTATTTGTGTTATTCGCAAAGGCAGTTCTCAAATTAGAACAAACAAAAAAAGACCCAAAACGTTGCACCATCGATGCAGTGAACTGCCGCTTAGGGGAGGATGGTGGTGATTGGGCTACATCTCCCAACAACCGTGGATTGTGTCAAGCCGCCATCTCGTCCGAGGTCGTCCAGATTTACGCACATATCGGCAAACATAGACTGACAGTTATGAGCTCAGACGCTAATGTCAATGTGACAAAATGGCGCCTATGCGGACGTTACAGGGCACAGTGCGTACCCGGCGTTGGTCTCTCTCTCTCTCTCTCTCTCTCTCTCTCTCTCTCTCTCTCTCTCTCTCTCTCTCTCTCTCTCTCTCTCTCTCTCTCTCTCTCTCTCTCTCTCTCTCTCTCTCTCTCTCTCTCTCTCTCTCTCTCTCTATATATATATATATATATATATATATATATATATATATATATATATATATATATATATATATATATATATATATATATATATATATATATATATATATATATATATATATATATATATATATATATATATATATATATATATATATATATATATATATATATATATATATATATATATATATATATATATATATATATATATATATATATATATATATATATATATATATATATATATATATATATATATATATATATATATATATATATATATATATATATATATATATATATATATATATATATATATATATATATATATATATATATATATATCTATATATATATATATATATCTCTCTCTCTCTCTCTCTCTCTCTCTCTCTCTCTCTCTCTCTCTCTCTCTCTCTCTCTCTCTCTCTCTCTCTCTCTCTCTCTCTCTCTCTCTCTCTCTCTCTCTCTCTCTCTCTCTCTCTCTCTCTCTCTCTCTCTCTCTCTCTCTCTCTCTCTCTCTCTCTCTTTTCTCACCGTGTGTGCACGCGTATGTGCGTATGCCTGTGCACGCGTTTGCGTATGCGTAGCATGTGCGTGCGTGTACGTGTGCGTTTATCCCACTCGTTTTTATACCTTCCAATCTTGTTCATGTGGTGAGCAAAATGGGTCCGGGTATGAGGGCCGGTTATGTTTTGCTCATCGCGATGTGCTGTGATGATTGATGAACCTGTCTTGATAGAGACTAATGAAATCATCGAAGCAATTAAGAACATATCTGTGACAAAATTAGTATGTACTTCATGAGATGACGCAGTAAGTGTCAGAATTGGAAGCAGAGCTGAAACTGTGCAACAAATGGGGATACTGCATTTTACACCCTACGCGTTCTACGTTTCTCACATGGTCTAAGACGAATGCTATGTGCAAATGAGGACAGGAGATCAAGGACGACTGCTTAACGCAAAAGCCGAGGACCAGAAGAAGCTTAATTTCCGTGGTGCTGTACGGCTCCCAGAATCTTGACATCGAGCGAAGGATCGGGGCTGGGTTCCCGATGACGACATAGTAAGCCGTTAATTTGGCCCGTCAAGTAAGAGATTATTCTGCGATGAGATGCGTTATCGTCGACTCGACCTAACAGGCAAGTCCTTGATGTGATTAAGAGCTTGTTGGACTATCCGGCGATATCCTTTCCTAATCAGCTCGCAACCAAATAATCAGGTAAACTCCGTATAGTTTTCGGTGGCATGGAGCAGATACTCCGCGCCGACTGGAAACTCGGCAGGAGGAAGCAAACATGGCCAAGCAAATCTAGTCAAAATCGCTGTATGAGCTGGCAAGCACGTCATTGTCCGCAGCCGAGACGGCTGGGCATGACTAATTGAATATGGCTGCAATTCAGGTAATTCACGCTGGCAAAGCCTACGTGAGGCCACATTTGGCGAAGCCCGTGTGATATTCTATTGCCAAGCAATCGTAACAATCTACAAAGAGTACCAAGTACATCGACGTTCGTGGGTATTCTGGGTAGAACGTACGCATGCTGGTGTGGAACATGGGTTCCAGGTCTCTGCTGAGTTGGTGCGTACCTAAATAGTACTGCATTATCACCAGGTAATACTTTTTCTGTAGGATGTACATCGACAACAAAGAAAAAAGTGTTGTGCACCTTCGTAACATTTTCGATTCGTGAACAACTTTTGCTATGAATACTTAAAGTGTTGGACACTTTTTTATTTTTATCAAGCTTGGGGCACCCGGGATTTTTTTTAATCCGTTGGCGGCCGTTTCTCTTCGTGTAACAAGCACTTAGCCTGTTCCCCGCGGAGTTCGAGGTCATGTCTGATTTTGGGGGGGAAATAAGGGAAATGTTCGGTAATATTCGGTAATAAGTCACTCAGCAATAAGAAATTACTCCAAACCCTTGCCTATGTAGGTGGGATTGTTGCAACCATCATTAGGTTTTGTGTGACCACGGAAAAAACGAGTCCGCACACAGCCGCTTGGTATTCCTGATGAAGCATCCCTTGTTGCCCCTCAATGTAAAAATAAAGATGTCCTGTTGGGTCACTGACGCAAAATGATGAACAAGTGGGAACATGTCAGGCCATTTTCCGCCGAAATTGTGTATTATGGGTGAATTATTTCACCGTCACCAAATCACCATTGATGTTTTTGGGGGTGGTTGCCCCGTGGTCATTTCCCCTCATGCAACAAGCATGGAACCTGCTCCCCGCAGAGTTCGAGGGCACATGTGTGTGGTAGGGTGGGTGATGTACAACTCAAGGAACCCATCTACATATGTGTTTGTACCTTTCTAAAGCAATGCTAGGCCAATGACCAGGTCTGACCTCAGATTACTTTTGGGGAGGGGGTTGGAAGTCGCTCTAAAATTAATGTGGACGCTAAAGCCGAATTTGGCATAGAATGTTGCCGTCGGTGCTCTAAAATAGTGTTCCCGTGTACTATTTCGGAAATCTCTAAAATAAGGTCAGCACATAAACCTCGTTTGAAGACTTACCTATAGGACTAAATGTAGCACACCACACTTGGTCAGTACTCCAAGTGACGAGGAACACCATGGGAAACATGGAAAGCGCAATTATGTTATTGTTTTTACACTGGCAACGATTAAACGTGAACCTCGCCGATTTTTCGACACATTTGCATTTAAAGTGATCTAAGATGTCATCCAGTAACCCAAAGCATAAATAAGAGTATCGATGACGAGATTTCGTGACACGTAGCACGCTGCTTTTGTGGCATGTCAGTCTCTTTTTTCTCTGTTTAAAAATGCTAGAGGCATCGTAACAACCTCTCCTGCATGGTAAAGGTGAACAATGCCGTGCACGTGCAAGGGCGAGAAAGTAGCTTCCTCAATTGCACTACTTTCACAATGTATCTATTTCACATACACACACACACCCGCGCCACATACTCACACACACACACACACACACATATATATATATATATATATATATATATATATATATATATATATATATATATATATATACATATATGCACATACATCCCATTGGACGGGTGAAAACCCAGCTTCCCACCACTCATGTCCCTCATGTATTTCATCTTCGAGTTGGCTCCAGCTCATTGTGCTGACTGCAGTGTCCGCGGAACAGCCAGTGCGGTGGACCCTCCTTCGTGGCTAAGTGTGCGCGGAGCGTGCCCACAGCCGGTGGACCCGCCGTCGTGCCTAAGTGCGCGCGGAGCGTGCCGATTTCCGGCGGATACGCCGTCGTGCCTAAGTGCGCGCGGGGCGTGCCCACAGCCGGTGGACCCGCCGCCGTGTCTAAGTGTGCGCGGAGCGTGCAGATACCCCTTCCGGCGGATACGCCGTCGTGCCTAAATGTGCGCGGGTCGTGCCCACAGCCGGTGGACCCTCCTTTGTGGCTAAGTGTGCGCGGGTCGTGCCCACAGCCGGTGGACCCGCCGCCGTGTCTAAGTGTGCGCGGGTCGTGCCCACAGCCGGTGGACCCGCCGTCGTGCCTAAGTGCGCGCGGAGCGTGCAGATTTCCGGCGGATACGCCGTCGTGCCTAAGTGCGCGCGGGTCGTGCCCACAGCCGGTGGACCCGCCGTCGTGTCTAAGTGTGCGCGGAGCGTGCCCACAGCCGGTGGACCCGCCGCCGTGTCTAAGTGTGCGCGGGACGTGCCCACAGCCGGTGGACCCGCCGCCGTGTCTAAGTGTGCGCGGGACGTGCCCACAGCCGGTGGACCCGCCGCCGTGTCTAAGTGTGCGCGGGTCGTGCCCACAGCCGGTGGACCCGCCGTCGTGCCTAAGTGCGCGCGGGTCGTGCCCACAGCCGGTGGACCCGCCGTCGTGTCTAAGTGCGCGCGGGTCGTGCCCACAGCCGGTGGACCCGCCGTCGTGCCTAAGTGCGCGCGGAGCGTGCCCACAGCCGGTGGACCCGCCGCCGTGCTCCGTGGCCGAGGACAGCCCACCGGCGCAAAAAGCGGCGCGCATTGACACAGAATACGTCCGCAGTGGCTCGGTCACTTAGCGTTATCGCCGACGGGCCGAGGAAGAGGCGGCTCCGACCGGCGACGGGCCCGTTTCTGGCCGTCACAGTCGGCCACTATCTGCACGACGTCGTCTCTCTCAAGGTTCGTGTCGAGCCAGCTTCCCACGTCACCACGTCATGGCATGCGGACCGCACTGTGTGCACACGGAGACCTCGCAATGCTGTATTTGCATCCGAGACCGGCGCCGACCCGTCCGGACTTGTGAAGCCCCGCTGGAGACGCGAGCTGGCGCGCGCCTCGTCTGCGAGCTGCCTCTGTGCGGACGCACGGCCTCTTGGTTCTATTTCTGTGCTCGTTCGTGTCTCTTCAGCTGCATTCCTCCAAAGTTGTGAGAATTCAAGTGTATGACGATAACGCCTAGGGGAAATTCCAGCGAACACTTGGACAAAGAGACTTCAGCTGCGTCGGCCATGTTGGGAAGATCGTGATGGCCGATGGGAGGCCTTTGTGTTACGGAGCCTACCTCTGACTACCATACACATTATCACCGAAAATCTGCTCCATCAAACAGGTCCGGCTTCCAAGGCTTGCAAAGGAGGGCAGAATCATTGTGACAAGCGTTCGCCGTTGTTCGGAATTAACCTGCAAGCGGCGGGCTTCACCTCAGTGGTGAACCCTGAACATTCGTTGGGTAGATGGGAAACGTTCTGGTCCAAATAGGTTAACATTCCTGAAACATTAGAAGTGCGTAAAAAAGTCATCGGTTTTTAATGCATTTTGCAGCAATGATGCTGTTGTTCCAGATGTCTCCGCTAGAGGATCCTCAGTCGGCATGTCCGACTCTGTTTTCGTATCGAGAAGGCATGCCAATTCATGTGATAAGATCATACGATATATCCCAGCTGCCAACAAAGCATAGGCGTAGGAACAGGGGGGGCAGGGGGCCATGGCCCCCAGTTTTCAAAGTGGGAGGGCCAACAATGGTAGCTGGCCCTTTTGAGACATTTAATGTTCCTAAAAGGCAGCATGCACACTCATTCACACAATATGTGAAAACTTTCTGCAATTCATAACTAAGTAAAAGCTGCACATGTCACATCGTAGCACTTCATTTTTTAAGTGATGCATACTTGAACATAGCCTTACAATAACGCAATTAATTCAAAAGTTGATGTAATGCAACAGATGTATGGCTATTGACACCATATATTATGTTATGAAAAGACTATAAAACAGATAATGTGCCAGCCAGTACCAAAATAGATTCATGCTAGAGTTTCACTGTGGTTCTTTGACTGTTAACATATTTAACATCAGATTTCATTAATATTGCTTACAGTGGAAAATTATAAAGTCTGAAGGCAGTAACGTAGCACAATCAAGGTAAGACATACAATTTGCAAGTGGAAGTATCTTGCCTTGATATTACGTAGCCATGGATTATAAATGGGCCTTGTTCCTAGCTGCCATACACTTCAACATTTTCATGTATTTTGATCATTGAAGCATAAAAATTACTGCCACGATACATCCATTGCTTGACTGTACCATGGAATATAATGTAAAATTTCAACATTTCAAGGGATTTTCACAGTTTGGCACAGCACACAGATATCCAACCTTTTGAGTGAGATGCCTGAGTATTATCGGTGCTGGCATCCAACAAAGCAAAATACTTATTTCCATCATTTATTATAGTATCATAGATACAATAATGAAGTCCACACCTTATTATATCAACTTCAAGTGCGAGAACGCCAATCAGAATCTCAGAATACCCCGAGAGGATTAGGCGCTCGTGATGCGACCTGGCAAGGTCACATGAGGAGTGATATGAAGAGTGATGATGTGATGAGTACCGAGTGATGCTTGTCATGTGAACTGAGAAGGCACATGACGAGCATGGCAACTGACCCGAGTGGATATTCAGCTGGGTATCTGCGTTGTGGCATTGACAGCACGTGAAACATTGAATTCAAACTTTGTCGTTCAACAGAAATGGTTCGGTAAGATGGTGGGCTCATGGCATATGTAGCAATCTCTGCTAAGCAAAGACTCTGATGCCAGAATCTATTCAATGAAGACATTTGGATTAAGGGCACTAAAACACCGCATTACAACAGAGACTACCAGCAAGGCTTTTCATCGTCCAGTAATGTGTACGTCTCGGCTGAGATTTAAGAACAATGGGATGAATTTAGGCCAATTGCAGGGTGTATATTTCTGAACACTACTTGTGGTGCAAGCAGTTTGAAATGGGCATAGGAAAGTCGATTTTGTGCGATGTACTCCATAGACGTCATTGTTAAGCGATAAAATCATTGGGGCATACGCAGTGACGTACCGAAGGGGGACATTGTAGCAGTCCCCCTCCCCATGAGAAGTTGTAGGCGGCAATAATCGCGCCGGGGTTCGGAAAAATAGCGCCAGGCTCCCTAAAAATCCCGTCGGTGTCCCCAGCAATTGCACCGGGGCCAATAAAAATAACTTTGGGGACCTCCAAAAAGTCGCGATGGGGTCCCCGAAAACGAGGTTGGGGCTCCCGAAATCTAACCAAGGCCCCTGAAAATCACATTAGTGCCTCAAAAATCGTTCTGGGACCCTATAAATGATGCTGAGGGCTCCAAAATGTGGGACCGGGCAACTAAAAAAAATACCGCAGGACCTCCAAAACGTCGCGCCGGGACCCCGATAAGTCGAGCCAGGGCCCCAGAACATCACGCTGAGGCTTTAAAAGGTCGGGCCGGGCCTCTTGAAATCAGCTGGGTGCCAAAAAGTATCTCCGGGGCCCCCGAAATTACGTTTGGCTCCAAAGGACTGGCCGGGCCCCCAAAATCACGCTTGGACAAAAAAGGTTGGGCCTGGGCCCTGATAATCGCACTGGGGCCCCCAAGACGTCTGAACGAGGCCCCTGACAATCACGCTGGGAGCACAACAACAAAAATCGGGCTGTGGTCCTGGAAAAACACGATGGGGGCCGCAAAAAGACGTGCTGGACCCCTGAAAATCACGCTGGGGGCCTCAAAAGTTCGCGTCTGGGCCCCGAAAATCACGATGGGGGCCGAAAAAAAAGTCGTGCCGGGTATTTTTGAAAGTCACAACGGGGATCCCAAACGGGTTGGGCCGGTCCCCTGAAAATAACTCTGAGACTGAATGTACCAAAAAGTCGCGCCCCGGCCCCTCAAAGGCCGGGACGCGAGGCTCTATTATATTCTATATTTCTAGAGGCTCGCCAGGTCGCGCCGGGGCCCTAAAAGTCTCATCGGAAACACCAATAAATGAAGCCGGGGCAACGAAAAAAACAGTCCGGACATGGAAAATCACTTTGGGGTTCCCAGCAATCGCCCCAAATGAAACCAAAACGTGTTCGGCCCCCAAAGACGTGTCGAGGCCACTAAATCTCGCGATAGGCATCCCCACGAATGACGACAGGGTCTCAAAATCGCACTTAGACCCAAAAACGTCGCGCCGCTGCCCTGGGAAATCACACACAAGGGCCCAAAAAAAGTCGCGCCGGAGCCCCACAAGTCGGAGCTAGCTTACCAAAAATCAATTCCTACCCGGAAAGTCACTCTGCGGCCACAAAATTTCGTCAAAGACCCAAAGAACGCATCGGGCCCCGGAAAAGAAGCGCGTTGGAGCACCGAAAAAAATGCACCAGGAGCCTAAAGAATCATACCGGGGCCCAACAATATCGTGCAGGAAGCTTACAAAAAATAGAAGTCGACCCAAAAAAATCACAAAGGGACTCCATCGAGTCGACCCGAGCACCGGAAAATTCAGAACAGGTCCCGAAAGAAAGTTCTCCTAAGGGCTTTTGTACTTCTCGGGTACCCTAACCACTAATCATTTGGCCGTTGCATGCAAATAGTATTATATCATGAAAACTAGGGCACACCGCATACCCATTAGTGAGGCTGTAATGAGCTTGCACCCCCCACCCACACACGCACATAGCGGAAGTTGAGGAAGTTTTGTTTGAACAGTAGTAGGTACTAATGGTTTCACTTGCACAGGAAGATAAACCTATTATTACAAAATAATTTATTGGTCGTGAAAAGAGTTCCAGGTTGAGCGAGAAGTGTGAATTTGAAAGTAATTTTGTTGCATTGATAGTTCTTGTTCAATACCACATGTTGCGGTAGCCCATTTGCGCGCACAGGGGGCCTGCCCCCTCCCACTTAGCGGTGAAAGCTGTGTGTTCATCATTCAAATTATCGGGTTTTCTATCCAAAAGTGCTCAACCGTGATACTTTGCGAAATTCCTGGGTGCGCCCCTGCTGTTGACTTTGGCCCACCCAATTTTTTAGACGTTCCTACGCCTATGCAACAAAGAACGATCAATGATCTTTCGTTCACCATGTCTCGCATTCTGATCCAGGTACACATTTGGGTTATGCTTCCGTGGCCTGACCTGATAACGACCTGACATTTTGCACACTTATAGAAAACAATGCATTGCACTCTATATCAGACGTATATTACGGTTTTTGTTATATGGATTGTTATGCTGGAAATTCTTAGTGTTGTAATAAAAGGATGGTGTGTACCTTATTCTTGCCTCGTAGTCTGATCTGGGGTCATCCGAATTATTGCTGTATTTTTCCTTAGCCACATACCGACATATCGATATGCAAAGCTTAGCAAAGCAAAGGTATCTTTGAATCTCTATTTATGAGACCTCTTGGTAACTTAAGAATTGCACTTTTCGAACCCGCCGACCTGACTTTGACCGGTTTTGGCTCGGTGATTCTGTGTCCTCAGACAAAAACTTCGAGCATCAAAAATCATCCATCCAATTAACAGAAGGCATGACACATTTACGATCGGGAACAGAGAAGGACATGTTGACTGACGGGCCTCTAGCGGGGACATCTGGAACCACAGTATGGGCTTTGAAGCGCGTGAATATGGGCACCATACGAATAATAACAACATATGAATAATAATGCGACGTACGCAGTAAATCTATCGACTCCGTGTTCATTTTCTGAAAATTAAGCGTGTTCTGCATCCTCTAATGCACTTCGATACACTTGGGATAAAAATGTGTTATTGAATCATTTTCGAGGTGAAACTTTACCAGCACCGCTAAGCACCTGCGTTATACCAATGGCGCACGTCTCTATGCGGATGTAGGGCCATTTTGTGCAAACTGTGATTGCGATTGAGCGCATGGCCCAACTCAACAGCTCCGCGTTGAGTGTTCGAACCCAAATTACTTTAATCTGTCTTCAACACAGTATTCAAGTATTTGTAATCAAGTATATTGAGTATTCAACACAGCCTGATTCGTCGACAAAGACATGGCGTCTTCTTCAAGTTGATCATCCCGAATATCTTCTAACTGTTGGAATTGCAAGCCTATCAGCTGAAAAAACTACAAGCAAAAATAGAGCAGTGAGCATTTATGTGCAAGGAGGAAGCTACAAAACATGGAGTTTTACACGTTCGCTCACCTGCCATTTCCAGTGACGTATCCAGAGAGGTGGGGTTTTTGATAATACCGGAAGTACTGGCGTGATTCTTCGGTTACTTTCTCCTCCTAATGGTCACAACCTATTGGATCTGTTCCCTAACGGCGCATTGCAATGTTCACCCTTTCAAGGTCATCGGATGTCAATGACCCAGATTATTTGGGCTGGCCTGAGCTAAGCCTCTTTTTTGCAGACAATTGTCATGTTGGGCATTGGTCAACGCTGGATTCGAATTGAACACTTTTTCCCATATAGTGCCAACATAGTAATAGGACATATGTCATTCTAGACCAATGATCCAGGTGATCTGGTGTAATTCAAGTGGGCCTCTTTGCAACAAATCGCTTTCTTGGGTAGCTTTATGTGCTGAATTCAATCGACCGCTTCTTTTTATCCCAGAGCACAAATCATAGAAGTAGATAGGGTGTGAAAGGCGTACACCTGAAAGTGGGGAACATTACCCGGTCAAATGTTACTACATGGCCTTTCATCAAGCCTTTGGGCACAATGTGTTGCAGCCAAGGGCGTCGCCACCGGGGGGCAGGGGGCAGTCGCCCCCTGCCGTCAAACAGGGGGCGCCGCCCCCCCCATGAAATTTGAGGAGGCCCCTATCCGGAAATGCACAGGAAAAAAGTGAGCAATGAGGCCGACGAGACACGAGAGAAGGCCTCCAAGACGTGAGAGGAGGCCCCTAATTTGAAGAAGGAGTCACCTAGGAGAGGATAGGAGGCCCCAGAAATCACGAGAGTGCCAACAATTGGCACGGAGGCCCCCAGGAATGCAAAGGATGCCCCCAGGATTGCAAAGGAGGCCCCCAGGATTGCAAAGGAGACCTCCAGGATTACAAAGGAGGCCCCCAGGATTGAAAAGGAGGCCCCCAGAATTGCAAAGGAGGCCCCCAGGATTGCAAAGGAGGCCCCCAGGTTTGCAAAGGAGGACTCAAGGCTTGCAAAGGAGGCCCCCGGGAATGCAAAGGAGGGCCCCTGGATTGCAAAGGAGGCCTCCAGGATTACAAAGAAGGCCCACAGGATTGCAAAGGAGGCCCCCAGGATTGCAAAGCGGGCCTCCATGATTACAAAGGAGGACCCCATGATTGAAAAGGAGGCCCCCAAGATTGCAAAGGAGGCCCCCAGGATTGCAAAGGAGGCCTCCATGATTACAAAGGAGGCCCCCTGGATTGAAAAGGAGGCCCCCAGGATTGCAAAGGAGGCCCCCAGGTTTGCAAAGGAGGACTCCAGGATTGCAAAGGAGACCCCCAGGAATGCAAAGGAGGCCCTCACGATTGCAAAGGAGGCCTCCAGGATTACAAAGGAGGCCCCCAGGATTGAAAAGGAGGCCCCCAGGATTGAAAAGGAGGCCCCAGGATTGCAAAAGAGGCTCCCAGGATTGCAAAGGAGGCCACCAGGATTTCAAAGAAGGACTCCAGGATTGCAAAGGAGGTCCCCAGGATTGCAAAGGAGGCCCCTAGGTTTGCAAAGGAGGACTCCAGGATTGCAAAGGAGACCCCCCAGAAATGCAAAGGAGGCCCTCACGATTGCAAAGGAGGCCTCCAGGATTACAAAGGAGGCCCCCAGGATTGCAAAGGAGGCCCCCAAGATTGCAAAGGAGGCCCCAGGATTGCAAAAGAGGCTCCCAGGATTACAAAGGAGACCACCATGTTTTCAAAGGAGGACTCCAGGATTGCAAAGTGGGCCCCAGGATTGCAAAGGAGGCCCCAGGATTACAAAGGAGGCCACCAGGATTACAAAGGAGGCCCCCAAGATTGCAAAGGAGGCCCCAGGATTGCAAAAGAGGCTCCCAGGATTACAAAGGAGACCACCATGTTTTCAAAGGAGGACTCCAGGATTGCAAAGGAGGCCCCAGGTTTGCAAAGGAGGACTCCAGGATTGCAAAGGAGACCCCAGGAATGCAAAGGAGGCCCTCACGATTGCAAAGTAGGCCTCCAGGATTACAAAGGAGGCCCCCAGGATTGAAAAGGAGGCCCCCAGGATTGAAAAGGAGGCCCCAGGATTGCAAAAGAGGCTCCCAGGATTGCAAAGGAGGCCACCAGGATTTCAAAGAAGGACTCCAGGATTGCAAAGGAGGTCCCCAGGATTGCAAAGGAGGCCCCTAGGTTTGCAAAGGAGGACTCCAGGATTGCAAAGGAGCCCCCCAGGAATGCAAAGGAGGCCCTCACGATTGCAAAGGAGGCCTCCAGGATTACAAAGGAGGCCCCCAGGATTGCAAAGGAGGCCCCCAAGATTGCAAAGGAGGCCCCAGGATTGCAAAAGAGGCTCCCAGGATTACAAAGGAGACCACCATGTTTTCAAAGGAGGACTCCAGGATTGCAAAGGAGGCCCCAGGATTGCAAAGGAGGCCCCAGGATTACAAAGGAGGCCACCAGGATTACAAAGGAGGACTCCAGGATTGCAAAGGAGGCCCCCGGGAATGCAAAGGAGGCCCCAGGATTACAAAGGAGGCCCCAGGATTGCAAAGTAGGCCCCCAGGATTGCAAAGGAGGCCCACAGGATTGCAAAGGAGGCCTCCAGGATTACAAAGGAGGCCCCCAGGATTACAAAGGAGGCCCCCAGGATTGCAAAAGAGGCCCCCAGGATTGCAAAGGAGGCCCCAGGATTGCAAAGGAGGCCCCCCGGATTGCACAGGAGGCCCCTAGGATTGCAAAGGAGGCCCTCAGGATTTCGAAGGAAGCCCACAGGATTGTAAAGGAGGCCCCCAGGATTGCAAAGGAGGCCCCAGGATTGCAAAGGAAACCCCCATGATTGCAAAGGAGGCCCCCAGGATTGCAAAGGAGGCCCTCAGGATTGCAAAGGAGGCCCCCAGGATTGCAAAGGAGGCCCCAATACGGGAAGGGAGACCTCGGAAAATGAGAGAAGGCCCTAAGACGGAAGAGAAAGCCAGTGGATATGAGATGAGGTTTCGGAGACGTAAAAGCAGTCCCCGAAACGGGTAAGGTTCCACCAAGATAGAAAATGATAATCCAGAAAAGTGGCAGGAAGCACCTAATTCGGAAGAGGACGATATAAGATTGGAAAGAGACCCTATGATGCACGAGGAAGCCCCTAAAATAGGAGAGAATGGCCATTAGATAAGAGGGATGGCTCCCAGGCGAGAAAGAAGGCTTCAAGAAGGGTAAGAAGGTACTCAGGAAATGACAAGGTAACTGAGATAGGAAAGGTTGCGTGTAATTTGGAAGAGGAGCCACCTAAGAGAGAACAGGAGTCCACTAGGAGATAAGAGGCCAACCTTAAAATGGGAAAAGATAGAATCAAAACGCGGAACAGGAGGCCCCGAAGACGTGAGAGGAGGCCCCTAATTTGAAAAAAAAGAAAGCCTCCAAAAGAAAAAAGGAGGCCCCCGCCGGATTCGAGAGGAGTCCCTCGAGATGGAGTAGGAGGTCTCCAGGGCCGAATGAGGCCCCGACGACCGAAAGGAATTCCAAGGAAATTAGAGAAGGCCCTTAAAATGGGAGTGGTAGGTAGCAGGTATGGAAGGAGGCGAGGTTTCCAAAATTGAAGATCCCCTCAAGACGGGTAAGCTTTGCGAGGACAAAGGAGGAGGCCCACGAGGCGTGGCAGGAGGCCCCTAATTTGGCAGAGGATGCCCCTGGAACATGAGAGGAAGTCCCATGCCATGTTAAAGGGGCCCCAGGATGTGGGAGGAGGTCCTCCAAAACGGGAGAGGAGGACCATTGAATATGGAGGGGGGGGGGTAGGACGGACGAGAAGACGTCCAAAACCGGTAAAGAAGCTCCAGAAAATGAGACGAGACCCCTAAGACGCGAGAGGAGGTCTATAATTTGCTAGAAGCACCTGAAATGGCAGGAGTCGTGCCGGGGTACTTGAAAATCACGACATGGGCCCAAAAAGATCCGGCCGGGGCCCCTGAAAATCTCGCTGAGCCTATGGGTGCCAAAAATTCACGCCCGGATCATGAAAATCACGCTAGGGGCACGATAAGTCGTACGGTTCCCCAACAGTATCATTTGGACACAAATGAAGCCGGGGCAACGAAAAACAATCCTGACTTGGATAATCACTCTTGGGCCCCAACAATGACACCAAAAGCATACAAAACGTATTGGACACCCACAAAGTGTCGAGGTCGCTAAAACTCGCGCTAGGGATCCAAGCAAATGACGTCGGGACACAAAAGATTACATTGGACCAAAAAAGTCGCGTCGCAGCCTTCAAAATCTCACTGGGGACCAAAAAAGTCGCGCCTGGACCCCAAAGGTTGCTGCTGCCCGAAAAAAATCAATTATCAACCGGAATGTCACTCTGCGCCCAAAAAAATCGGGTCAAAGTCCCCGCAAAACCCGTTGGGCACTGGAGAAAAAAAACGTGTCAGGGCACCGAAAAAAATCGCACCTGGAGACCGAAGAATCGTACCAGGACCCAAAAATATCACATAAGGACCTATATACAAAATAGAACTCCTTCGGTGGCCGCAGTGACATATCAAAGGGGCAAATGGTCCCTCCCTCCTAAGAGGGATATGCTCCCAAGAATCGAGCCGAGGCCCCCAAAAGTCGCGCTGGGACCACAAAAATTCGCGTCGGTCCACCAGAATTCGCGTAGGGGCTCAAAGTAAATACGTCGGGCCCCAGAAAACTCGCTCCGAGGCACGAAAATCTGCAACAGGAACCGCCAAGATCGCGTTGGGGTCACAGCTAAGTACAACGCGCCCCGCAAACTCGAACCGGTCCCACCAAATTTCGCGCTCGGACCCACAATTCGGTAGTACCAAAAATTTCGCGCTCGGACCCATCGGTAGTACCAAAATTTGGTCTGGGCATAACAAATTAACGTCGGGGCTGCCAACAATTGGCGTCTATGACCCCACATAGGCACCGTGTGACCCCGAAAGTCCCATCGGTATCCGAAAAATAAAGCCGGAGCCCTCCAAAATCAGGAGGGATTGCAAAAAAGTCCGGGTCAGGACAATGGTTCTGGAGCACCGAACATGTCATCAGATGCCTTGACAAATCGCGTACGGCATCGAAAAACATACCAGAGCTCGAAGAAAATCGAGGTGAGATACAAAAACATGGCACAAGGGACTCGAAACATCAGGGCGGGATTCGGAAGTTAAGGAAAATTCAGAAGAGATCCACAAAAATCGCGTTGAGCCCAGATAACTGGCGTTGGGTCCGGAACCACGCGCCTGGGCGCGATAAGTCGCGCTGGGACCCAGAAAAACCGCACCGAAGCCTCAAAATCGTACTGGGGCCCCACAAATGTGCGTCAGAAGCCCCAAATAAACACAGCGGGACCCTAAGAGCACAACGAGGACCGAAAATGCGACTGGCCCTTCAAAGCGCAGTCTCTTAAAAAGCGGCAGGGTCCGAAAACATGCGTTGTAGCCATAACTATATATACCGAGAACACTAAAAAAAACAAAAAACAAAAACACCAGAAGCTCTCAAGGCACACAGGGGCCATATGACCGCACAAGGGCCTGAAAAGAGGCTGGGGCCGCAAAAAGCAACATGATCCCAAAACGAACAAAAATACCGGGCACTAAGTAAACACATCGAGATCTTTGAAAGCGCCCCGACAACTAAAAAAAAATATTCGGTGCGCAAAAAAAGCAACAAAACCCTAAAACGAGCAGGGGTTTCGAAAATGCGTTGGGCCTCTAACAAAAATGAATTGGAGCCTTAGGAGACATCCGTAGACGAAGAAATACGAAACGGGTCCAAAGAAGTACACTCAGGCAGGGCTTCGGTTCGGTAGCCAACCTGGAAGCATGTTTAATCAAAGATATGAGGTGCATCAAAGCTCAGCGGGTGTCCGCATTTCTTCACCATAAAATATGGTAAGAAGGGAACTAATGATCGAATTTAATTAATCTAATTTTCGCAGCGAACGCTCATACGAAGCATTTTATCCCGTCAGATATGGCGTAAGTCTATCATGTGGCAGCAATTAACAAAGCGTAGGAGGCCCAGCAGAATCCGTAGCATCGCACGAAGTGTGGCGAATGCGCCGAATGCGCAAGATGGGTGTGCACGTGCACTAACGTTGGCGTCGTGGCGACCGGGCACTATGAACTGGAATGTTTGAAATTGGAAAATTTTACATTTTAAAGTGATTTGTGCAGGTGTAATTTCAGCAGTGCGAGGTGACTTATCAATGAATACCAAAAGAATACATTTGAACAGGTTGTGGGAGCTAGGGTTCAAATCCCGACGAATCAGAAACGATAGTGGTAGATCAGGCCCTTCCACAGGATAATTCAGTTGTCCACTAATTATTTTATTTAAAAAGTTCCCCTTTGACAAAATAGTGGTCGAAATCGGAAGACTTTATTCAGTAGTTGAAACCCCTCCAAATACGTTTGCCCCCTCCCCTTGACGCAAATATGGGTGCGTCACTGGTCTCTCAATAATTTTCAGAACTTACGCCCATGGAGCAAAGCCAACATTGCGGGGTAAATTCCCCCTCACAAGCATACAAAACAATACCGATGCCCCATATTAAATGGGAGGAATGATGTTTTAAAATGTATTTTCTTCGTACAAAGTTGTCTTCTGTGATTACAGCCTGCATGATTAGAGCTTCCCAGCTTCAGTACCTTCTCAACGACATAATTTACAAAACGAGTATTTATTATTTTAGCTTCTGTGCCAAGTGTCTTGCAGCCAGCACCAAATGTTATGAAACAAATTAATAAATCCCTAAGATGACGATCAGAAAACCAATTCAATCCACTTCTCGTTGTCACCTTCGCGAAATTCTTGTCCTGGGACTGAGAAATGATCGTTTAAGTTTGTTTATGAGATCAAGCTGATGGGAATGACTAACAGTAGTGATGAACCTAGCTATATTCAGTTAAACTTGGTGAACAAAGAAGTGGGTTGAGCAATGGGAGATATCTTTAAGATATGCTCAGCACGAGCCCCACCAGCTCGCTACAATCTAGAGGCCAGCGGGAAGATTCTTGTCGTCGATAAAGCATAAAGATATTGGTTTGTTTTGGCACTGACGTATTTATCTACATTTGCTTATTTATACCCTGGTATGGCTCGGTTCTCAGCGAAAAAAAAGATTCTTGCTATTGCGCTTTGCGTAAATTATATACCATGCCAAGAACAAACAAGACATCAATATGAAATCATGTTCCCCTTCGGGAACCATACTAAGAGCCTAAAAAGCAAGAGGAGCCCTAACACATTGGAGGCCCCTTTTCGGGGAGCAGGAGGCCCCCTATCAACATTGCCCCACTGGAAGAATTTCGTGGCGACGCCACTGGTTGCAGCGCATCTCTCCAGGTCCGCTCGTCCTTGTTTCATCGCTTTATCGTTCATCATCTGGCACGGTTCGAATGCGGAAAAAGACTGTTGCCTCCTACTCCTCCTACGAGCGACTTTGACCTTGCATTTGTATAATTTGATAATACCGTTGGCTCGCCAGAAGCTGAGGTGACTACTTGGGCAAAGTTGCACCAGAAAATGTTACTGGATGAGAAGTCGGAAATCAGCAACATAGATCCGACCTGGAGGATGAACGGTAAAAGATAGACACTATTTCATTTTGCCACTGCTAGGATGACGGACAGTACTTCCGCCAATGAAAACCACGTTTCTCAACGTGGTCTAGAACAAAAAGTTGTATGAGGGCAAATTTTACCCCTCCCCCATCCGTCCCCCAGCAGGAGGGCAGTCAAACGACCAACAGCAGTTCGCGTGTTAACACGCGCCCTGGAGGGCCTCTGAAAATTACGCGCACTGGAGGGGTGGGCGAATTCCGCCCCCCCCCTAAGATCTCGGCTCCTAGTGAAGCTAGAGGAACGAAATTCGCAGGGTCGATGGGTATGGTAGTGAACTCTATTGTGCGCAAATTGCATGACCTTAGGTCAATATCTTCAAGGTCAAATGAGGTCAAATTTGCAAAATTTTCTGATATTGCGTGCCTTGGCTTGTCATCGTTATGGATCGCTGTGATTGTATTTAAATGCTCCAAAATGGGCATCAATGATGTTATGGACATTACTAATGATGCAATGCAGATGGTGAACCCAACATATGACCTCAGGTCACCTATATAGCACCACTTTATCAGGTCAGTTACCTGTTCCAGTTACCGAAGCCGGGCAGCTCGGAGCAATGGGCTTCGTGAAGAAAGGAGTGAAGTACATGAATAAAGTATGGAAACGCAATGACAAACTGTACAAATGACAAACAGTAGTGCATTTATGACAACATTCCAGTTGATCAAGTTTGGTTCCATTAACCTGTCATGAACTTGACCTGACTTGACCTCGGTGACCTAACATGATCTTGAAACTATATAGCATATCAATATACATCAAACAAGTCGCTAGTGTTGCCAAGAACACTTCCCTTTTGCGAATATACGGGAAGCGCATCAGCGCCGATTTTTGTGGTCTGGCGCTATAATTTTTTTTTACTTTAGCGGCCCCTGACTTGACAAATTTTCGGCCGATTTCCATTTTTCTTGCTTTAAGCGACGCGCCGGTCATTTCTAAGCAGGTACGCAGAAAATTGCGTATTTCGACCGGTAAAATCTGCAGTTATTTACGAAAAACCGGAGGGGTGGGCGGATTTCGCCCCCCCTCCAGTGCGCGTGTTAAGACACTTCAGCCTGAGGCTATGCATTGTTAACATCCGGGCATGCTTGCTGGTTGTGTCACATGCGTTTCCAGACGCAAGCGCTCCCAGCCTCGATCGAGCTATGTTGGATTGCATCCATGGCGCTGTTGGAAACGGCATGCTTTGGGAATGACTGATGTGCAGTTCGTGTCATTGCAGTGACATGCAGTACAAGCGTAATACAAATGGTGTATGTCGCATGCGGTCCTTGCAACAGTCTACAGACGTAGCGCAACACATGTGGACACTATCGCTGCTGAGATGCTCCGAGAGCCAACCGAAATTTGTGAAGCTCAGTCCGATGATGCCAGGAAGTGCAATTTCCTGTCATTGTTTTATAGAGATCATCTCCTGGTATAATTGTTTGCTTAGAACTGTTGCATACTTCACCAGAATAGATGCTTTTCCGAGTATGTGTTTGTTGCCAGCGAATGTGTAAGCCATGTCTTCCCTCTATCGTTGTATATATACTACCATGCTCCGTTATTTGGGTTAAGGGAGCCACGTCAGGATTGGGATGCCGGAGCTCAAGAACAATCCGTTATTGATGGTAAGGGAGCCACGTCAGGATTGGGGTGCTGAAGCCCAGAAGCCACGTCATGATTTGGATGCCGGAACCTAGGAACCACGTCAGGATTTCGATCCTGGAGCCCAAGAACAGTCCGTTATTGGGGGTAAGGGAGCCACGTCAGGATTGGGATGCTGGAGCCGAGGAACAGTCCGTTATTGGGGGCAAGGGAACCACGTCAGAATTGGGATGCTGGAGCCCAGGAACAATCAGTTATTGGGGGCAAGGGAACCACGTCAGGATTGGGATGCTGGAGCCCAGGAACAAACAGTTATTGGGGGTAAGGGAACCACGCCAGGATTTGGATGCCGTAGCTGGAGCACAGGAACAGTCGAATGCCGTCTACAGACATTGAGGGGGTTTTCGCATAGATTCTGGCCAGTTGATTTGCGCATTGCTTGGTTCTTGGAGCTGCATCTTTATTTTTCATTTTGTTATTAACCTACAGAGCAAACGATGGCTTCGCCGCGTGAGAAGAAAAAACATGTGTTGTCGCAATTAACTGCAAGTATTAATTTATACTAACAGGGATTAATCCACTTCGTATTAGGGGAGTCTGTGTCTGCCCGATGCTAATTTTCGAGAACATGCAATATCTCACTAGTTTGAAGAGTAGTAGGATCTAGCACTATTAGATTTAACACTATAGAATTAATACCAAACCCCTCAAAAAGCGACATGACTTTAAGATATGCTCCGTGAATCTAAGCAAAGGCACATTGGATGCCCTCAAAAACACACTGGAAGCCATCAAAACACACCGGGGCCCTCAAGGCATACCGGGGCCACAAAGACGGTTTGAGGGCATCAAGAGCACGTTGGAGTCCGTAAAAAGCGACGTGATAAAACAAACAACCCTGGACACTAAACAACTAAATCGACGCCTTCGAGAACGCTTCACCGCTGCCTGGCGGCTACTTGCTTCGCGGACTTCTGCGCATTGTGACAGGTGTGACCGGTATCAGGGCCGTAGCCAGGGGGCGGCAGGGGTGGTCTCTCCGGTAGTTCCCACGGATCTCACGGGCCCCTGGCACTACCCGAAGGGCTACGCCGTGGGCCAGTACGTAATGGCCTACGAGGTCACCACGGCGGATAAAAAAGGTCAACAGCACTTTTTATGGCTAGTGAGACTGTTTCTGGGCCCCTAAGAAGGCCTGCAGGCTTTTACGAACGTCTATAGGTCCTTACGAACCTTCACAGGCCCTTATAAACTTCAACCAGTCCATCAGAACGTATTCGGGTCCTTACGGACACCTATGTCGCCTTACGAACGTCTGCGGACCCCTATGAGCAGGTGCACAGGTCTGAGGGGAGGCAATTTAGTTTTTATCATCTGAAAATTGCATGAATTTTGCGAATTGCATCTCAGTTCCATGTTGCGATTGCTACGTCCTATTTTGAAGAAAAAAAATGTGAGGTTCTGGTTTTTGCAGTGAATTCCGATGCACACTAATATGGCCGTCATTCCGGTGAGATATTCACACTCCGTCTAGGGCGGCGAGGTTTTTAGACATAAAGACATAAAGACATAAAAGATCAGTGCAACTATGAGCCACAAGGGCCATTCTTGGTTGCACTCTGGACACTGAACCAGTTTCCCACAAAATCCGTCGATCAACCCTCCCTGGAATACAGAAAAACAAGCACCCTATTCTTATAATGATTGTCTATGCTGTTTTTAAAGATGTTCAGTGTGTTGCTACTGACAATGGTTTCTGGCGGCTGGTTCCAG